>NDXB01015476.1:58637-100160 GCA_002631895.1 Agapornis roseicollis | reverse complement strand
TTTCTCCCCCCCCCCCCCCCCCCCCGCTTTCGTTTTCCTCTGTGTCTCATAAATAAAATATGAAATACTGCAATCTTCTTAGATTCCTTTGAATCAGAACTGCACTGCCAAAAAGACACGAGCGTGCTCATATTGCTTCTGCATTCTTTATACTTGTAATTATATTGCTAATTTGTAATTCTGAAAAACAGAGTGACTCAAAAAAATCTCTTTGCTACTCTGCCTCAGTAACTGAAGGCTGAGCTCTCATTCTGAGTTTTGGTTCTGGCAAGGGCAGTTAACTGATACTGGTGGTGTTTGGAGAAACTGTAAGGATACTCTAGATTTTGTAAAATATTTAGATGCCTAAATTGTTTGGATATTTCAGGATTTGTAGCAGGCACAGTTTACATTTTCATTTAGATATTTAAACTTCTTCAAAATTTTTCTATTCAGTGTGATCCAGTGCCTCTTGAACTCTGTAGACATTTCTGTACGCCTTAGATAGTGTCCTAAATTAAGATTGTAACATTTATATGATGTCAGCATAGCATCATCTCATTTCACAGCTGGAATTTTGAAATAAGGCTTCAGAAATGAAAACACTTGTACAGATTTAGCGGCTACCACTTAATTTTCACATTCGTATTCTGCTTAAGACTTCAAAGCAAAAGTGGTATCTGGAGAGAATAACAGCCTAGATCTGAATTTCTGACATGTGAAATGCTGAGCAATGCCTGCTGATAGGCCATCAGACTGCTTTTCCTGCCATTGCAGAGTGCCTCTTCATCAATAACTTCACAACCTACTTTTCCTTGCCAGCTTGTGCAGTAAGAGGAGTACAGCTGAATTCTGAGCTTGGACTGAGGCAAGCCAGGGATAATAACTGACAGTAAGAAATGTGAAATCACTATAGGATACAAAAATAAAAAAAAAAAAAAAAAGTGATTCAACAGTTTCCCGAGAAATAAATTATTCCTCCCCCACTCATGGAAGGGTTAAGAATAAGTTAAGTAGATAAAAAGTTTGGGCACTAAAATTCTTTGTTTGAGAAAGCNGAAAAAAAAAAAAAAAAAAAAAAAAAAAAGCCTAAAGACTCTGTCAGTAGTGAGCAATCTCTCTGTTATTCTAGGGTTAATGCTCCTTTTTCTGTGCTGGTCTTCTGCAGAGTTGACATCTGCAGAGCATTGTATCAGTAGACTGTTCTGGGAAGGTGAGTTAAGAACTTCCAAAAAGGAAACTGAAGCCTTGGAATATTCTTATTTAAGCGAAGATTTTGCAAATTGTATGGTAGTATTTTCCTAATACTATAAAATATAATTTCTCATAATAACTTCTTGGGGTATAATAGCAAACTGGCTCATTTAAACTTGCCCGCAGGGATTTCTGGTGCAGATAATCTATGAGCATTATGCATGTTTCATTACCTGTATTCTTAGGCAGGCAGTGAAGTTATTCTTGCTGTAAACATTTTCAGAGTGAGAATTTGGGGGACTAGGCCTTCATCTTGTCTACCAGTCTGGTATAGTCCGTTTGACTGCAAAGAAATGTCATCGATTTATGCCAGTCAAGACTCTGAGTCATGTTTTTTTAAACGGTATCTAATCAGTTTTTGGTGTAAACCAGTGCTCGCTTAATACTTTTTCTCTCCTGCTTTGTATTAGGGCCTCCCCAGAGGACTGTTTCCCCCAAACAAGACCACGAAGAAAGAAAGCATGACAAAGTCTTGGACAAGGGCAGTGAAAGTGGGACTTCCTGTAACGAGTTGTCCACCTCGAGCTGCGACAGCCACTCAGAAGCAAGCACCCCTCAAGAAAATGCCACCAGCACTCAGCCATCCACAGCCCACCAGCCAAATACTCTGACTTTGGATCGTCCATCTAAGAAGGCACCAGTGCAGTGGATGCCACCACCAGACAAACGCAGGAACAGTGAACTCTTTCAAACTCTCATTAGCAAGTCCCGAGAAACAAATCTTTCCAAAAAGAAGGTATGCGAGAAGCTGAGTGTTGAGGAAGAAATGAGAAAATGTATCCAAGATTTTAAAAAAATCCACATTCCAGATTACTTTCCAGAGCGCAAACGTCCCTGGCAGTCTGAACTCTTACAGAAATATGGCTTATAGTAACCACCTCTTTCATGACGTATCTTTGGGGCATTTGATGTTTATGAAGTTGCTACTAACTTACTGATGTCCTCTTTCTGGCCAACTCTGCCACCAGAGCTGTTCCTGCTGCTTATTTCTTTCTGTGAACAGTGGATGTTGGATAGTACATGGTTTCTCTAATAATATATAGAAAAAGATAGAAACTTAAAAAATACAAAAGGCATCTCATCTAAACCACCTCATAATAGAAAAGAAAAAAGTGCATGGTCAAGAAAGATGGTTTTCAAGCTGTAGTCAGTTGATCTTCATTATCGTTTTAGAATTTACCAAATAAAAAACTCAATCATCAGTTAACGCCTCATTTTATGTCACAATAACAATGACTCAGACTTGCTATGGATGAAGAGAAACAGGGTGTAAAATTTGATTGAACTGGTTTCAGAACTAATTCCCAATCTTCTTTCAATGTTAATGCAATAAAGCAAATACCTATTTTGCATGAGCACAATGTTACAAATAAATCACACAGGAACAAGAGGTTGTCTGTTGCTTGGAGAGTTATTTGTTTGAAACCAAGCCTATAAAAGTAAACGTCTAAGGGATTGAATTTTCTTTGTTCTGGATCTGTGATTTTTTCGTGTGTACAGTGTTCTGTATGTACGGATGGTGTAAATATGCCTTATACTGTTTTATTATTGCACCAACAACGTTCATCTATTAGTGCTTGTCGGGATTATTTCTGTGAAATGCAAATTTATGGCAGATTGTGAAAACGGGTTTGATGGTCTGAAAGTTTCTGTTATGTTAGTCGCTAAAACTGGATTAAAATAAAAGAGAATTTAATGTATTTATTAAAAGAATCATCTGGTAGATTTTTTTTGCTGTCGTTTTCTCTTTTAGAAATAGAATCAAGGAAATTCTTACTTTTTTTAAAAATTTTTTCGTAAGTAAGCTGCTAAAAAAAACAACCAAAAACCCAAAAAACCTAAACCAAACAAAACCCCCAACAAACAAAATAAGAGAAAACAAAACCAAATGTTTAAAGGGTGGCTGCAAAATTATCCGGGTAGGGACTTTTAATTGGAACCACCATACATATTGTCCAAGAAGAAGAGAGTTATGCTAAGAAGCAGCAGAGAATGAACTAGAAAACTGAGCACTTTTTCTTACAGAGCTGAAAGGCGCTCCAATTCTATAAGTTGTCAAAAATCAGCTTAGAAATGGAAGATTTAAAATATCACAGTGGTGTGATACATTTACAAATGAAGAGTTTTCTGGGAATAGTCAGCTCCACATGACAAACCTGTTTTCTCAGCCCAGATACAAGAATATTAATACCTTTCTTATTACAACATCACCAAGACGACAACTTGTGGTTCAGACAGTCATAACTGGAATGGATAAGGACCCTGGAGTTAGCAAGAGAGCTGCTGAGTTCTTACAGACTTAAAAATATTACCGTGTGCACACACAAACATACACATGCACATTTAAAGGAGTCCATTCCTGTATATGTTTTATAGCAGGAACTATACACTTCTGTCAGAATAGATGTTTTATATCTGATGGTAATTTTAACTGATTTAGCTAAAGGAAACAGGAATTCTTGTGCTGTAATTTCCAGGGTTATTCCTCATGTCTGTATTACTTTTCAGTCCTGACAGGCCACTTTAAGAAAAGACTGCATACTTTTGATAGTAGCTCAGCAACTTTATTCACTTTTTTTGCTTGTTTGGTTTTAACGTATCTAGAGCTGGTTACTCTATTCAGTTAATCAGTTGGCTCCAACATTTCATCTTTTGATGACATTTTTATAACTTGAAAGAGTATAAGGTAAGCTTCTGTTGCAGGGTATAACTATATCAGCATAAGTCTGATGCAGTCTAGTGTAAAACCAGTTACCTTCTCAGCTCTGCCATTATGTTCCTTGGTTGCTTTTTATTCTGATGTCCAAGAGACCTATTCCTTTTTTTGAAAGTTTCTTGCTTAGACATGTTTAGAACTTACTTTCTCTCTTTTTTATTCTTTTGCTTCATAGTCTTTACCTGATGGAATTTCCAACTACTTAACTATGACTCACTAACCTCCAGTAGGTACAATTCTGTTTTTATTTAGTCTAACGTTAGACTATTATTGAGAGCTTTGGAAAATCTCACACTGAAATTTAAGATCTCCTTTAGCCTTTTGAATCTTTCCTCATTGCACTTCTTGTTCCTCATACTGTTTTCCATCACCTTTCTTTAGGCTATGTTTCCATCTGGGGTGATAGCTTGTATGTTCAGACAGCATCTTGAGCCTCACATTAAATGTTGCCCTAGAGTTTGGAGGTTTGTTTTGCCTTCCTAGTTAATGTCAATACTCCAGGCAGTACCTGAATTTTTTCCCTGTCCATTCATTTTAATTTGTTTGTATATAGATGTTTTTATGAGGGTTTTTTTTTTTCCTTTTATGATACTACCTAAAATTTCTTAGAACATTTTTAATTCATTCTTACAGAGAACAGAATATTATCTTAATGCATATCTTAATACACAGGAAGCCTATGATTTATGATAACCTTCACCACTTTCCACGAGGCATGTGAGTGATGTAGGAAATAAACTACATTGTTGTTACTTAGCAACCACACCAGCATCTGAAGGTGAAGTGTTTTGGTTTTGGAATTGCAGAGTCTATACTGTCCTCCTTCTGTCAGTGTAAAAAGTTGGGATGTGTTGTAGTCAGAGTGGGAGAAAACAACAGCTCCTGTAAGTCCTTTGGTCATATTCTCTAATTCTCATCACACTTCTCATCTGGTTCACCCAGTTACAGTTCCAACCCTATCTATATGGTTATTAATCTACAGTTTCCAGACAACAGCCTGTAATTAGGGAGGAAGCAAGCTGAGACCATTGGTGGTATGGAAGAGCTTGTGAGCATTTAGATGGCTATGGTTGTTAGGAAATTCCTAGATGTTACAAGAGAATTGTGTATTAGAAGCACATGGTGGGGGATGATTTCACTGTTTGTCTTCTGTTCTTCTTACTTTTGTATGATGACTGCTTTTTCTTTTTGCATTTCAGTCTTTTTCTCTTCTTTTCAGCTATTCATTTTGTTACACACGGGAATAGTCTGCCATGGAACCCATGCCTTTTATCGGACTTCAGTGGAAGTGGTCAGTACATTAAAATTCCACTTTATGTGAGGTTTACAATTTTAACACACATCACTTCTCTAGAAAGGAAAGATGAGCTGACATTTGAAAATCTTTACTTAAAAAAGGAATGTAAGTAATAAAGTTTGTATATTTTTCATTCAATATATCTGTGATAATTTTTATATTAATTTCACATTATACAGGATTATGTTTTACAGTTATGTATATGGAGTATTTATTATAGAATCAGAGGATAATTTGGGTTGGAAGGGACCTTTAAAGATCATGTAGTCCAAAGGCCTTTCTGAAATGAGCAGGGACATCTTCAATTAAACCAGGTTGCTCAAAGTCCCATGCAACCTGGCCTACAATCACTGCCAGGAATGGGGCATATACAGCTTCTCTGGGCAACCTGTGCCAGTGCCTCACCACACTCACAGTGAAGAATTTTTTCCTAATATCTAATCTAAATCTACCCTCTCTCAATTTAAAGCCATTCCTGATTGTCACTACATGTCCTTGTAAAAAGTACCCCTCCAGATTTCTTGAAGCCCCCTTTTGCTACAGTAGGCTGCAATAAGTTCTCCCCAGAGCCTTTCCTTCTCCAGACTGAAAAAACACAACTGTCTCTTGTGTCTTCATAGGAGAGGTGCTCCAGACTCTGATCATTTTTGTGGCCTCCTCTGTACCCATTCTGACAGGTCCATATCTTTCCTGCAGTGAGTACCCCACAGCTGGATGCAGTGTTCCAGGTGGGGTCTCACTAGAGCAGAGCAGAGTGGCAGAATCACCTCCTACAACCCTCTGGCCTTTTTGATGCAGCGCAGGTTATGTTTGGCTTTCTGGGCTGTGAGTGCTCTTCCCTTGTTTGCACATGTAGTCACTCCATCACAGAAGGCCACAGGCAAGACTTGCCCTTGGCAAAGCTTTGCTGGCTGCCTTAATCACCTCTCTGTCCTCCATGTGTCTTAGTGTATTGTCTAGGAAGACCTGTTTCATGATCTCGCCAGACACAGAGGTGAGGCTGGCAGCTGTGTACTTCCCACGGGCCTCATTTCTACCCTTTTATAAATTTAGTGTCATTAATGACCATCTAGTTTTTAGTCAGCAGTTGCTATTATAAATCATAATTAACAACTGCTTTAATTAAAAATTTTAAAATCCAGATAAAATACAAAAGGTAATATAACATGTAAATATAGCATATTTCTGGAAAAAAATTAATTATTATAAAAAAGAAGTATTTATTTTTCAGATTTTTTTTCTGAATCAGCACAATCCACTGAATTATGGTTATATTGAGGATTCAACATGAAATTCATGTCCCTGTATGCTTTTCAATTCTTAATTTTAACATATTCAGCAATATA
This sequence comes from Agapornis roseicollis, assembly GCA_002631895.1. Taxonomy (NCBI): domain Eukaryota; kingdom Metazoa; phylum Chordata; class Aves; order Psittaciformes; family Psittacidae; genus Agapornis; species Agapornis roseicollis. Next base: position 93,568 of record NDXB01015476.1, on the reverse strand, counting down.
GAATAATATATTCTAGATTATGTTTAAAGATTTGGATCTGATAAAAATAAAACAGATCTTTTTTCACCAAGTAGTCTTCCAGTTAAGCTAATATTTCACAAGATTAATATATCAGAATCTGCTGCAGAAATACTACTATCATTGCCCATGTTTACTCACTATAAAAATTATTAAGACTTCATAATAGGTTCTATGTGCACCAATTTTTGTATACTTTCCTGTTCTAACTGGATAGATGGGGAATAGAGATACAGTTTTGTCATACAAAGATACACCTTTAAAATGTGTGAACAGAGATCAGAATCACATGGTGGACTAATTAGTCTATTGCTGAAGGAATATTTCTGGGCTCTTCTTCCAGTAAGAAAAATTTACAGGTCTTAGAATAATTGAAATTTTAAATCTGTAATGGAATTTCAGAATTCACTTTGAATGAGTTTAAAAAATGCTAAATTGTATGAAAAACATCATTCTGTGGCCATTTTTTTAAAAAAGTGCTTATGTAAAATCATTTGCTTTGCTAATGCTATCTTTGTTCAAGTAATAATATTCAAAAATATACTTACTACTGGAGGTGGAAACCCCAATTTAGTATATTTGGTAACAAGAGGGCAATGCTGGTTTCCCTTTATGAGTGATTCATGTCCTGAACCAAACTCTTTGAGATGATCAGAAATTCTCAGGAAACCTTTAGCTTTTTGCAGGATCACACCACTGATGTGGCTCCTCATAAAAATAGTATTCACACATTACTTCAGCTTGTATATTGTGGGCCATCAAGTTGTTTCTTTTACTGGATGTGTTATCTAGAAGTAAATTCTCAACCTGTTTTATATTTTCTTGTCTACCTCTCTCTTTTCAATTGCTACTATTCATACAATCACTTGTATTATAAGAGCATACCTTTTCCTTGATGGAAGATCTATATCCAAATTCAGAAGGGACCACCATAGTCTTCACACTGGAAGCTGGGCAATTGGGAATTTTGCTGGTTTGAATAAACTTCAGCACTGCTGACAAGAAAAAAACATAAAGCATAAGCTGGAAGGCAAAGTCATATAACCTCCATGCTCTTTTTCAGACTATCAGGCATCAAATCCCTTTAGTGCTGTCCGGTCATACAATGAAGGTATCCACAAAGACATTATTCACCAATAAATAGGCTGCTGATCATCCAGTTTGCCATCCACACCTGCTGTATGTTGGTACTGCTAAACTGATCATCCCAGTTCAGATATGTGATGCTGGGTTGCCTGAGGATAGTGCAGGTAAGAGCTACTACTCATGCAGTACATCTGTTCATGGGGGCATAGTACTTACTGCAGGCTGCTGTACATATACTTGCCTTCATATGGGTACACCCTGCATCACTGTATCTGAACTGGGATTGTTTTATTCAGCTGAATCATCACTGTTTGCATAGAAAAGAGCTGTCTCATGAGACCAAATCATAGTATCCCTCCATGTAGATACACAACAGAAGATGGGAGATCTCTGCTGCTTTACCACACTGTTCCTTCTATGAAAATGGGCTCGTGACTGTGAAAAGGGGTGCTGAGAAAAGAGTACAAATGGTGCCCAGAAGATAAACTCAGCATCCACTGTGCTCCCATCTGTTTGGAGCTTGGCACCCTGGCAGTCAGTTGCAGGCATTAAGTTGTGTAAGACACACTGGGGGAAAAGCACAAATGGAGTCAGTGCAGTTAGTGACGAACATAAGAGAATAAATACTTGAGAATTTTCTCCTCCCCTAAGGAGCCCTCGTGTTCTTGCTGGGCCATCTCTTCTCTTCAGATAATAAGAAACGAAAACGGATTGTGATAAAACAATAATAGATTAGATGGAGGTAGTGGGGATTTCTGTGTCTCTGTGTTGCATTGTCTTTTAAAATTCCTATATTTATTCACAATGGTACTTATGTTCCTTTATATACAAAAAAAGCGAATGTAGAAATAGCTTGATGGGATTAGTTCTGTGATACTAGATTAGATTGTTTAATCTTTCATACATACGTTAGATGAATTTCTAGTATTGAGCATGTTAAGTGCTTCAGTTACAGTGTAGTGTAATTTTTAGCAAGAAATCACTGCAGAACAGATGAGTAACAGTAACAAGAAGTAAATTAAATTAACATATAAGGGATATCACAAATAAACAATAAATAATCTTTCTACATTCAAAAGCAACAATTGAAAAGTTATCAATTTATGTACTATCTGCTTAACATATATGCAATTCTTTAATTTAATATTTAAAAATTCATAATGTGCCCAAAGTTCAGATTACACATGATAAATTTCTGAAAGGTTGTTTTCTTCATGAATGCATACTGCACATAGTAAATGTAAATTTGACAGCAGACAACACCTGATGGAGTATTTCTCATCCCTACTGGATTGATAGTTTGGCCTATGATAAAGTGTGGAAATAGTCTATCAATGACCCTAAAAAGCTTCTTTTTCTCTTTTTCTCTTCCTGTTTAGGTAAATTGTGTGTTTTCTGTGGTATCATTTGTCTGTGATTCAATGCAGCACAAAACAGTCACAGACACCTTGACCCTGAATTGTTCTGATTTACGCCTACATTTGATTTAAATTACATTAGTAAGCTTCTGACATCAGTAACTGAGGTGACTACTGAGTGTCACCTCAGTAGTCACCTCTGTCACCATTGTTGAGTAGTGGCCATACAGTCAAGAAATGAAGTTATAGAAGATAGGGTTAAAAGTAGTCCTCCATGCCCGTGTGGATTTGAAGGCATCCCAAAGGGTTAGAAGCTCCAATGCCTCCAGGACATGCTACGTAGTGCTTCTGTCTCTGGACAGGAATAGATGGGGAGCTTTTGCATACTCTTCCTGAAGGGAAAGCTTGGTTTCACCATCTTGCAGAACTAAGCCTAGTCTTTGGGAAAAAACAGTTGCTCTTCCACAGGTTCTATGATGCTAGTCCTGAATGTCCTCACAGAGAAATCAAATAGCATCTTCCTGGTCCCTGGAGAAAAAGTAGGCTTGGCTTCTATTTTTGTGACTAGTTACTAAATTTATGTAAATAATCACCTGAAACTTCCCTGACAAGTGCATGTCTCTCTTTTAAAACATGCCTTGTGACTCTCCTTGAACTTTTTCCAACTGTTCAATATTCTTTTGAGAAAGAGATACCCACAAATGCACATATTGTAGTTTTGGTGAGTAATGAAAAAACAGAGGTAGAAAACAAAGGTTATTCCCTTCCTGCTCTTTAATGGTTTGTTTCCATATATAAAATTAATTATTGCATGCTCATTTTTACTGCCTCCTTATATTGCAAATTTATGTCACTCGTCTTTCTCCTGATTACTTCATTCCTCTGGAAATACACAGCACAGATTTTCAATTATTTCTAACCAGACCACTTAAAAAAAATCAGTCATATTTTACCTTTCTCTGTGTTTCTAATTATTCATGAGTCTTTTCTTTTTTAAGCTGAATTTCATGAACATCCCACTTATTTCATCTTAGATAATTAAAAAATATGGCAAATAAAACATAAATGAGAAATTTTCAAAAGCACACAGGTGAGAGATTCAGATCTCTAATTCCATTTTGCATTTGCTGAAACTTGGGTGTGTTAACTTTTTCTTTTCTGTTTCTGAAAACTCCTGTTGTCTCTGCTGTGATCCCTATGCCCTTTCCCACATCTGAATAGGCCCTGTCAATAATCTTTAACCACAGCTTTCCACTTCCACTCCAAGTCAATTTGAATTAATTTTACAAGTAAGGTTTCTTGAAATTGAAATCTATAATTATTATATTGTCCCATTCCCTTCATCCACTTTCTTTAGTGCTTATTAAAAGGAATAATCAAATTTGTCTGACAAGAGCTATGTTTTAATACCCCTTGTAAGTCTGTCTTACTCTCACACTGTGGTAAACAGCCAGGCTATGATAGGCATCTCAGCAGGAGGTAAGCAATGGCACTGCTCTGTGGAGTATACAAATGAACTCTTACGCATGCAAGCTTCTAATCAATTATCTGTACCTCAGCATTTCTGAATACCTACAGAAGCTTTCCAAAGCCTTCTGTGTCACTCTGTAAGTCTACATACAGTGAAGCTGTCATGGGGTGAAGAGAGGGAAACCAAATCAAGAACAGGACAAAAAACTTCTCCATGGCTTTGAAAGTGATTTGAGTGCTTTTCTCCCATCTCCAAATAACTGGAGGTACTTTAATCTTCCCTGCATGATTACCTTGATTGTCTGCTGATGGACAACCTGTGGACTGGAGCTCTCAGATTATTCAATAGTTCCTAGCTGATGCTTAGGAGCTGAGATCCTGCTTGACTTCATAGCAGCCAGCCATCAAGGGCCTCATCTCCTGAACACCATCAATAATCCCATTTTAGAAAACACAGATGGAATTTCATAGATCATGCCTTAACAGTGGTACAAGTGGAATATACTACTCTAGGAATTACAGGTTTGGATGCCACATCCCATCCTGAGCTTGACTTCAGAAGATCTCAGTAAAACTACTGAATTGTGCAGGACCCATGTTCAGAATTATCATATCTACTTTTTACTGTAAAAATTAAAGGATTATTTTCCGCCAGTAAGATACCAGGGATTTAAGCCTGTACATATGCTTATTTGACTATGATTGCTGCTTCCTCCCAGTTCTGAAGATTTGTTATTTCTTTCCCTCCCTGCTGATGCCTCAGTCACTCAAGGATATTTAGTAAGAATTATTATTGATGCAGTAAGCATGTGCTGATTTACTTAATATTCCAGAATGCCTATTATAATTCATTTTTTTTTATTTTATTTTGCATGAGATGCATGGTTAGAGCCTTACACTTAAGTATATAGACTTGTCTCCTGCCCCATGACAATTAAAAATGGCAAAACAAGAACTGCGGACATTGAAAAAAATATAAGTGCAAAAACTAGTTGTTCTCTGTAATTTCTATTAGTATTCCTTAGAATGATTCTGTTTAAACTTTATTACAGTGTGGAGTAAGATCACAATCTCTTCATACTCTTGGTTTAAATCAATGAAACTCCTTGTGAGTTAAATCAAGTTGTGTCTGGTCCATTTTTTTTTCTGCACCAGATTCTCCTAATTACCCATCTTCCTCTTTGATGCTTTCATGTTTTTAAGTTTTATCCAATTATTTTGGTCTATTGTTTGCGCATCAGCTGTGTGATCAACTAACTTAAAAATCCTATAATGCAAATGCAAAATAGGGGGAAAAAAGCTCTTACATGCAACCTATTCCCATATTGAACATTCTGGTTGGTAGCTAAGTTTTCTTCCAATAGATGAGAAGTTTTGTCATGTGTCACTAAGCAGGAAAGCTCCTGAATGGATGAGGATGTTTATTTTTCATAGCCCCCAGTGCTGCAAACTAATGTTTAAGCAAGATGCTATAGTTGGGCAAAGTCTGTTGGTGTGCATGGGGTTCTTGCCCACGGGTGTCCAGTTGCAGGATTAATGCCTTCAAATTGAGCCCTTAAGCTTCCCATCTGTTCAAGTCATAGCAGTGCAGAGCAATATTGTGATGCATCTGGTAGCCATAAGATCTTACCTCATGGAAGAATGATAGCTGGAAGGGCATCATCTTTCTCAGAAGGAGTAGTTAAACAAACAAATGAGCATTTAGCAGTTTGCAAGCTCAGTTACTTCTAAGAACAGAGCCTCAGACCTTTCCAGAGGCTTAAGGAAAGGTCTATCCAGCTTAATGCTGCACAGCTGAACTCTGTAAGTAACTCCATCTACTTCTACTACAGCAGAAGTACTGGGGTAGGTGGATGGAAGGAGTTTTTCTGCTTGCTGACTGCACAGGACATTGTGCCCAAAGCCCCTTAAAACAACCCTGAAAAGGGACTATTCAGCCTCTGTGGAAGGCACCTGTCAGAAGTAATTTGCTGGCCCATGACTGCCTTTAATTGTTGCAATGTTTAACATATGCAAGTCCGCTTATATTACCAAGCACAATGCTGAATTGTAGAAAAGGTGTATTCGTCTCACTGCAGAATCACCCTTTCTGTACCTTCTATGCTCTGCTGTTTTGTATATAATACAGGTGGGAAAACAGGCTGCTATTTTCTGGCAGTGGCATAGTGTATTCTCTGTAAGCCATCAGCAAATTTCTATTTTCTTCCTCCTTTTCAGAGTCTAACTCCTGCACTGCTCAGCAGAGCCATGTAACTAAAAGCATTGCCTCCACCTGGAATTTTCAGTTTATTGGACACCACTGAAGGAGAATCACTACTGCTAATCTCACCACCATGAAAGAAAGTAATCACAGCCTTAACCTCCTTCTCGGTCTCCAATGTCTTACATGTTTGAATGATGCCAACTGCATAGTCTGCAAATTCAGCATGGAATTTGGGTTATTTTGTCTATTGGTTTGTGGGGTTTTTTTGCCTTCTGTAAGCTTTCTTCCAGAGACACCAGCTGCAAATCCAGGCTGGCAGCCAACTTTGTCTCTCCTTGAATAAAAATAAGACAGAGCTAGTGGGAAGTGCAGAACGGGCAATGGAAGGTTACACAGCAGCTTGTATCAATCACGCAACACTCACCCAAGATGCAGCAAGTTGTTGAGGTGCTGCCTAGAGAAGAAGTCTTAAAGTATGTTTGTATAGGCAGATAGGAGTCTGCAGATGTGTGGCTCCTCACCAAGCAGAGCACAGGTAGTGGTGATGGCAATAAGCTGATATCAGCTTCTCCTGAATTGGCAGGGCACAGAGCTACAGGAGGAAAAGGCCTATGCCCCCCTGCACCAGCAGAATCTGGGCTCTCGCTGCACTGCTGTGACACTGGGTGGGAAATGTGGCTGCAGAGGGTCCTGAAGGGAGAAAAAGAAGGTTCAATGTGCTCAGAGAACATGCTTTTCCTGGGATGAGGTTGGAATCATCAGCAGAGTCACTGGGAGGAAGCCAGCAGCACTTCTGTGCCTTTAGGTGTGAGAGGGAGCTTGAGGCCTGGAATCATGGGCTTGAAAATAAGCAGCAACTGCTCAATAGGCGGATGATTGGGGTAGAATAGGTAACATGGTAGTTTCTTCCCTAACAAGTGACAGAGGGTAGAAACATGCCTCCAGAAGGAAATTAGGTTGAATAATGGGGAAACTGGAAGAAGCATTTCTGAGTTCTGCCAACCTTGTGTGGCCCAGAACTGATACTTGCCTCCCAGCACAAGCCTTCCCTTCCCCCTCCTTTCCCATTTGCTCAAGGTGCTTTCTTCACCAGCTGCCTTTCGATTGATTGCATTGCAGCAGTTCTGTGCATCAGATATCCAGCATCACTAACTGAGCCACCCCAACAGCACAACAGGTGTGTCCTTCACCTCATTAAAAGAAAGGCTTTAGGGGAAAACTGGAGCAGCAAAGGAATTCCAGGATGTGGCAGATGTAGCTGTCCAGATGTTCTGCTGCATGAGCCGGAGGCTGTTCCTGGGTACAAGCCCTGGGGTGTAACCATTTGGTGTGTGCTCAGGTTGGAGTCATTTGGGCAGTCAGGTGATGCTGGATGGGCAATTACCTGGGTGTTTCGGTGGCAGATGAGTTACAGTTTAACAAATGTCTGGCATGTCAGAATTGTAACCAAAGCTGCCAGTCTGCCTTTTTATGAACCCCTGGTTGCCAGGTCCTGCCCTGCTGCTCCCCATGGCCTTCATAGTCCTTGACAACATACACGTATGAGAGCTGTTCAACTAGATGTAATCTCAGGAAGAAAAATAAAACCAGAATGCTAAAGAAACAAACAAACAAAAAAAACCAACCAAATAGTCACAAAAATGTAGGAACAGCAAAAAAGCTGCTGTCATTTTACAATTGTGGTTGATTAAAAGTAATGCATTTCCTGTAATTTTTCCATATTTTTCAGGTCAAGGAATAGAAGCTATGCAAATACCTGTCCTGGACAGCTCTGCTTACCACTCATCTCCCCTTCCCTGCATTCAAAACAGCTCATGATAATTTTCTTCAGGACAAAAAGGTTATGCTTAAACTAATAGAGGACAGGAATGAAGCTGTAACTCTGTCTATTGAAAGCAATCACCCACAAAATATAGCTCTTCTTCCAGAACAGAAGAGTCCAGAGGACAATGAAATGTCAACATGCTTCTGGAAATACCCGCTTGTCAGAGAAACAAACAAACAAACAAACAAATAACCCCATTCTCTGTGGTGTGTCATTCCCTCACCCCCTTTCTATTTATGTAGCTGCTAAGACTGGCTTTTAAAAAACAATAGACCTGGTAGAAATAAAATAAAGAACCTTAAAAAGTCTTTATCAACAGGGAGGGTTAGGCGTGTCTCTAGGGATAAAGAGGAAGGATCTCTTCCTCTTGTGATATATGAAGTGTAGCAAACAAAAAATGGTATAAATACACATAATGGGTTCTAAATCCTAGAACTAGCATTTGTCATTCGTTACCTATTTGTCTCTCTGAACACAAAATCTTAGAGCTTTGCTAATTTAGATGTCAAAATAACTGTCCATTATATCAGTAGAGAGGGGTCTTTAAACCTGGAGATGAACATCTTACACCCCTATTAGGCCTTTTTTACTGTCATTTCCTATGAAGAGCCTTAGTGCAAATGAGAATCTGGCACATTCCTCTTCATAAACACTGCCATTTATTAGCAGGCTAAGACAGGAGAAGAGTCCTTTTGATGAGTAGCATAGAAGATAATTAATTAGAGTTGTAATTCAGCAGAAAAGTGTTAAACTTCAAAATGACAAAACTTAATGAATTGACCTGGAATGTGCTGAAATTTCTAGCAACTTAATTGCCCTAAATCAAATTACCTAAAATCATGACTGGACATTAAAAAATTGACTTGGTTGATCTGATGTGATAAATAGCAAACTGAGGAGGGATTGATAATAAATATATATTCTGAGAGGAAGGTAATGCCTCTTTAGGAAAATAAAAACAGTTTATATAATAATTCCTACCCCATGAAGATTACCATTTTAAATCAGTTTTCATTCATTTCTAGGAAGACCCAAAGGCTTCAGCAGGGGGGCATCCAATAATATTCTGAATGAATGAATTCCTAATACAAGCATTTCAAACAGGAGATGACAAATGGACAGTTTTCTTTCTGTTGCTCCTTTATGGTGTGAATGTCTGAAAAGCGCTCTGTCAGCTGTCACAGTTGTTTCAAGACATGGACTGATGAATGTGCTCTATATACAGTATATGTGCTCTTCAGATTTTAATGTGGTTTTTAGATATTTAGAAGAATTCCCTAACCTTTATACCACATCTATAAAATAAGCAAAAATAGCAGGGAGGTTTAGCTTAATGGACTATGAATCTGGTACAGCTGAACCTGAGGGCACCTGCAGAGGTCTTACACATTGTTCTTAAATAAATAAATAATTAGGTTATTAAAACAGAACCACAAACGTAAAGATAAAAAACAGGTTCTGCAGTTTAGCTTTGAAAAGCCCAACTTTGCTCTCCATATAGATAAACTCTAACTCATACTACTGTAACAGCAGAAGAGAATTTGGGCCAGTGTGTAAATACTGTTGCAGACTCAAGCATTCCATGTTTGTTTAAATATATCAATTCCTCCCCCATACATGACTAACACATGGCATTCAGGCCTTCCAGGAGAGGAAAATTGCTGCATCCACAGAATTCCCTATGGGTGCCATTCATGCCGGATCTAATGCAACAGGCTGATTTAAGCACTGTCCTCCTGTCCTGGGTTCAGCAGTTGCAGTCAGTTTTTCTTCTCTTTAGTAGCTGGTGTTTTGACTTGGCCCGGGAACAAGGCTGATAAGGCCGATGTTTTTGGTTGTTGCTGAGCGATGTTTGCCCTGACCAAGGACTCTGTGAGCCTCATGCTCTGCCGGGGAGAAGGGGGGCTGGGAGAAAGGAGGGACAGAACCCAAATTGACCAAAGAGGTATTCCATACCATAGCACATCATGCCCAGGAGGTAACTGGGAGTTACCCGGAAGGAGGGGGAACTTCCCGGTCGGGCTCGTTTTCGGCGGGTGGTATCGTACCCTCTTCCCTTGTTTTCTTTGTCATTGTTATTATTGTTGGTGATAGCGATAGTGATTTGTGTTGTACCTTGGTTACTGGACTGTTGTTATCTGACCAGTGGGAGTTCTTCAGCCCATCTTCCCTCCCACTCCTCTGGGAGTGGGGAGGAAAGGGGGAGGGACAGACGGGGGGGAGGGTTGAGTGGGTGAACGTGCTGCCTGGCTGGGTTCAAACTACAACACCTCCCTACACAAGGCGTCCATTAGCCAGCCTTTACACATGCTAGGAAGGCTCACAGCCTTTGCCACCTGAAATGTCAGAGTATTTTTACCGAAATATTTTCACCAGCTATGTCTGTTTCCTCACACTGATCTGAAGTAAGCTGACTCCTCCAAAAATCATAGAATCGTATGTCAGCATTTTCCCTTTTTGTTGCCTTTCTCACTCTGCTGAAATCATGACATGTTCACTGCATCAGTGGGTACTGCCAAATGGCATAAGATCACTAGTGCTACAGGAATCAAACTATGCAAATCTAAGGGACTGGGAAAGCTACTCAGAGGTGGCTTAATTCAATAAAACCTAAAGCAAACAGGCCTGCAATACTGCTTAGCAGGGGTCTGTGTGCATCCTAAGGCAGAAATATGGCAGACATTGTGAGCCAGTGCTGAAGTTCTGGGCAAGTTTCAGTGTTTGTCAGAATCAGGAAGTCATCCACCTAATTAAGGATTGATTTTAAACTTATACTTTCCCTTCATTATTATGCACTGCAAGAGCATACTACAAATATTAGTATCCCATTATTGGTTTATAACATGGTGCCATTACTCTGTCCCAGCCCAAATTACCACTGTAATGGCTACTGTCTTCCAATAACCTACTCCAAAGCTCTCCACAAGGGAGACACAGTTTATGTAAGGCATCACTATGAATGTCCCAGAATATGCATAAAAGACCAAATTGTGCATAAAAGTTTGAACATATTGTGAATGCAAAGCCTCTGTACTCTCTGAAACAGATGTTTTCTTTCATGCTGCCCAGAAAGGATATATATTGGGGATTGTTTTCATGCAAATATATATCATTATCTCTATAAACATTTATTGATGCCACTTGTGGCATCTACTTCCCTCCTACTTTCCTGTCAACTTTTCCCTCCTTTTAGTTTAGACTGGATGAGAATATGTGAAATAAGGTAAGATGCACCCTTTAGAGTGCAAAGACATGCAGGTGTTGTCTTCTACGGAGCTGCTCCCCACTTGTCTCTCACATGCTGTTGATCTGTGTGATTTCAGTTACCTGTATTGCAATTAAATTTGGTTCCTGTTGCCCACAGCTCTTGTCCATCTCACTGCCACATATTTGAGTTCCCTCCTGTTCAGTGCTCACACATCATTCCGTACAACAGATGTGCTCTGCTAAATAAACACCACACAGACTGCATTCCCCATCCCACTCCTCTAAGGTTATTGTTATTTTTTTTTCTCCAAATACTCTCTGTTCCAATTTTCTCTATTTACAGTTCCCATCATGCATTAAATAAACTTTGATTGAATTATCTTTGAAATATATCCTTGAGAAAAAGCAATATTTTCAAACAGAAGATAACATGTAATTCTCACAGGGACATGCAATTCAGACTATCACTTCTTTTCACACACAATTTATTTATGCATATATGATTGATTGATGGCTTGGCTTCACAAGTGAAGATTTGGGAAGGGCTTTAACCATTCTTACTACAAGCACAATGACCAAGGGCATGTGGGATATGCAAATCTGGTTGGATAAAGGGTACATAGGCAATCAGGAAGTGTCTGACCAGGACTGCCATCTCCTGAGCCATCCTGAGTGACCCATGCGCTGGTCCGCCCACATGCGAGGTTGGAGCTGCAGCTTCCCATGCACCTTGTCACCTGCCGTTTCCACCCTCTCCTGTCCATGCAGACAAGTGACAGTGAGCCCTGCCAGCCTGAGCAGTGGGTTTGTTAGGGGAGGGCAGCGTGCGCAGAACTGCTCCTGCCCTTTACACCTGAGGTTTAACTGCCACGGCCTAGCGAGCTGGGACAGGGACAGCAAAGTCCTCAGGTCGTAGGTTTTGTAAGAATGTCCTTCTCTTCTATGGAAGACCACACAAGGCCAGACGAGCTCCATCATCCCGGGTTTGAAGGTAGGAGTTTTCATTCTCCTATGGGGAAGGTCTGTCTTTGCTAATGAACTCAGGAAGGGCTTTCACACACACATTCTGAACAAGACTGTCATCTCCTGGGTCAATCTCGAGTGACTGATAACAGCACGACATCAAGTGTCTAGACGGGATTATGCATATATAACATGTAGACAACTACCCAATCTATCACAGAAAGTTCTCCATGTAGTTTTTCTTTCATCTCTTTCTGTGATCTGCATCTCTCAGTCAATAACTCTTTCCTTCCCACATTGTATGTCCTGTCAGCTTTCTTTTATATGATTTTTAATAAGGCAGACTTTTTTAAAAATCCATGTGTGATTTTTCTTATTTGTTGATGTAGGCACCCATAGCATTTTTCATTTTACTTTTTAGGAAACTAGTTGTCTTTCAAACATCCACTTTGTTGCCATCCATCATGTTAAGAAAACTTGCATACTTTATAGCATTAAGTAATACCTTTTCTATTCACAGTAACCAACAGTGAGAAGTTCTTTACTTTTTCTTGCTTATTCCTAAGTGAGAAATGATTGAAAAGTGTGCTATGAAAAATATCTGATAAGAATTGGGGACCATTTCCACTAAATTCACTGATAAGAAAGTTCCAATCTTTGATTTAAGTTAGACTATGTATAGTAAATGAAGAAGTGTAGAGGGCCTACTAATGCAAATTGTGTTATCTGTTTCTTGAATGAAAGATTAAGAGTTTCTTCTGAGCCAGTCCTGACACACTGAAGTTAGCAAGTATTTTGACAATGAGTTTTCTTGAATTTTCATTACCATGGTAAGTCTAATAGGTATACAAATACTTCAGATATTTGCATAGAAATTATTGTTTCCTTCTTCTGTATCAATAATATCTGAATTTGGTTATGCTATAATTTGCCAATTTTGCCATTATTAAAATTATATGTCCTTATTTCTTTTAGAGATTTCTAATAATGTGGTATGAAGCACTGCTATGAAGTAAAGACTTTATGTTGTTGCATTTAGGAAGTGCTGGGGAAAGGAAGTTCCCTATTTCCATCAAGTAATTAAAAAGGTTTTAATGTTCTGATGCATGGGCAAGTAGACTCTCTGACTGGAATAACAATTTGTGTTTCAGTGAAAAATTATCTAGCTTGTACCATATTAAAATCAGAAGAAAAGAAATGGAATATGAATATAGCAGAAACAAACCATTTATTGTAGTGAAATCATGTTATTGTTTTATATGAACTTTGATCTCAAATACTATATTAGAATTAAATTATATTTCTGATGAGATGGAACATATTTATTTTAGAAATGATCAAACTTTCAAAAGGCTGAAAAGAGGTCTCTGGAAGGAAACAAAATGGTTGAGGGGCTACATTTGTTTATTCTTGCTTTGTAATTAACAGTCATTAAGAACTTAAAATCAATCTGATTAATGTGGCATTGTCTTTGCCAATTTGTTTTCTGTACTGTAAGGAGAAAAATCTAGGAAGAACTGTGAGAAAGGTTATTAAACTTCAATAATGAGACTAGGCAAACTCTGTATCACTTCTAATGGAACAAATTAACAGTGAACAAAATAAGAAAAAAAAAAAAGTCTTCGTAAAGGCAATACACCAAAGGCAACCAGTAGACTACAGTTTTTAAACTAAGAACTTTAGGAATGAAATCTGACCTCTAGCCATAATATGTGACCCAGAGATCCCAGGATTAATGTTCTGTCCCTTTCAAATAAATTTAGCCAAATACTTTCTAAATTAAATATCTTGCAGCCAGCTGAAATCAGTGGGGACATGCACAGTAACTTTAATAAGTTTTAGATCAGGTATTTTTCTTCTAATGAGACTTGGATTTAGGTAACTACTGGGGAAACAACAACAGCTTTAGATTGGAAAGCCACAGTTTATACTTTGGCAATAACTTGCAACACAAAGGTAGCTGAGTTTTCCTCTTTATTAATTCTCTTCATATTAAGGCTGATAGAAATTAGTGTCTCAATTTGGTGTGACAGTATTAGAGCTCTTATTTTCACTGCAGGACTCACACCTGCAAGCATAATTTGAAAACAAAATAAGGGAATCATTAGTGGATCTGCTTTGGTACTGGTAGCTCCAGTTAGCTAGGAAATTAGCTAGGTCTTTACAGGTAAGACTGCAACCACACCTCCATTAGCTCTATTGATACCCATCTACTCAAAATTTGAAATGTCAGTTACTGAAACTGGACACCTTCAAGAATCGAGGCCTCTTTGCTTAATGTTTTTGAAATTCTTCGTCTTCTGTCCAAGTCTTATCTTCCTTCTGTCCTAGAGCAAAGCTTTTGATTATAATCTATTATTTCTCAGAGGTGCACAAGAACAGATTTCTTTCACCTCTGCTGGCACCATCTGCCATTATATAAGAAAAACTTATCTTTAAGTGTCCTACTGCACATGATGCGCATCTGCTCTGTCAGCTATTTCCAACATCAGATATTCAAATATATTTATATTTATATTTAAGAAATGGTAATTTTCTTGATTGTAAACATTTGCAAAAGCTATGAAGCATTGTCTTCTTTAGATACTGGAAAGGACTTAAACTGAAAATAAAAAATGTAAAGCAATGATTTTAAATCAGCATAAATTATTTTCATTAAACAAATCAGCAACAAGCAGAAATTCTGTAGACAGCAATTACAGGCATGCATGTTCTGCATTTTGCCATGAGTTTCTTTCCCCACCCTCCATAAATCATTTGCTTAGGGTGTCAGGAAGGTGCTTAGGTTGCATCACTGAACACTTAAACATTTCTGCAAACCTTAAGAATCTCTTGTGTTCTTTTTTATTTTTTTTATTATTTCTTGCTCCATGGGAGACACCTTATGTGAGATTAAAATGAAATCCTTACTTATCCAGAGCCTAGAGTGCATCATGAAAATTCAGTTTAAGAAGGTTCTGCAGGCAAAAACTTTGCTTTCATTAACATGAATGAAATTATCAGATGAGCATTACAGTAAAACAGAGGAAAAATACCCAAACCAACCAAACAAAAAAAACCCAAAACATAACACAACAGATATGTAATGCTAAATATTTCAAACTTTTGCTGATGCTTGGGAGCCAAAATTAGAAATTGCCTAAGTTTCTGTTTTTATGGGATCAAGATACAATGGTTTCATCATGGATATGTTAGCAAAATTAGCTGATTATGGGCCTACAGGAAAATAGTCTCTGTTTCATGATCTGTCAGTGGAAGAAACAAACTCCATGTCTTCAAGTTTAAAAGCACAGAAAATTATTCAAAATAACATATTTTAAGTAACCCCGTTAAGGTAAAGAAAAAAGCATGAAGACACTAAAATTAAAACAGATAAAACAAGATGTAACTTCTTCATGTCTAGGTACAGGGCTGATTTAGTTTTAGATTATTTTGTCTGTGATGTTCTATTATATTATTCCATTATTAGTTTTATTATTATTATTGAGAGCTTTCCAGTTTCAAGAGCTGTTGAACAATTCTTAAATATATATTTCATTCATAATACTTTTCAAATATGGACTATTTCCTAATATGTACACTGTATTTAAGCATAAAAAGGATTTCTCTGTGAAAGACTTCCTATGAAGCTTTTCACTGTATATTTTGCTGGCACAATAATTCTTTGGTCTATATAATATTATACTTAACTCTTGCCTGAAGAAGTAGAAAGTAAGTAAGAAATGCAAGAATACTATTGGAAGATTGAGATGGTGGTTTCTGTTAAAAATAGACTTTCTTGTCAATTCACTTGAGACCTCTGGGTGTAATCTTTAGTAAAAGCATGTATATGGTAAATAAATAATAACAAATAAAAATATAAGTTTAAAATTCCATTCCAGAAGACTATAAAGGACATACCACGGAACTCACCCATTACACCGTCCATCAAAAGTGGTTATACTGGAAGAATGCTGCTAAAAGTTTCTGAACATCACTTACAAAGTCCTTGTCAGTTACAAGTAGTATTTAAAAAATATACAAAAACCTTTGATAGTTTTACCTGGATGCATACTGTTTTTATTAGGAGTGGTGGCACATTCAGTAAATGTGTCACTAAATAAAGAAATCCTCATTTTTTGAGCAAATATTCATTATGCCTGAATTTTAGAAACTTTGAAATGAAAGTCTGTTTTAGAGGGTAACTTTTTTGCTCCTGAGCTGGAACTGTAGCTGCCAGATACAATGCCTGTCTTTTTCCCATCTTCCCCACTCCCTCCATTATGCCCACATATGCTCACTCACAGGGCAGCAGAAGTGGACCCTCTGACACTATCTTTGGTTTCTTCTACCTTCTAGAAAAATGCTGGAAATGTACTATGCATAAGTCTCTGAATGCTTTTCATCATCTCTTGCTGTTCCTTTTTGCTGTGTCTTTATTTTTTATTTTTAATGTCTTCAGAAGGAGTAACAGAAGCCAAGTCACTACTAAGAGCCTGAGTTCCCTGATGAATTTAATGTACTGGTAAAAAACTGTTTTAAATGTTTTGATCACAGGACATTCAGGGAAAAAGGACTGTAACCATCCAAAAATAAGACCCATGAAGAGTCTAATAGGCTGAGCTGGAGGACATGAAAAGAAGTTCTAAAGAAATAAAAGCATTTCTAAGGCCTAAAGTTATTCAGGGACTGCTAGGGGCCAAGTCCACAAGGTATGTGCTTAAACACCAAAGAAGCTGCTCTCAGTTCCCAAGTGATGGGTGATTTTTCATGGAAAATGCTATAGTATCCTGCAGGAAGGACTGGACACTGCTAATTTTCAGGCACCCCATACAGTGCAGCTTATTACTACTCAGATTGGAGATGCTGGACTTTTTGAATCAGAAGTGCTTCCAACTGGTAGGACTGCTCTAGGCATGTGATTCAGTGAACAAATGATATTCTGGTAGGGATGCAGAATGTTACTGGCAAGCTACCAGCAGCCTTTATTCTCTAACCATGTGAACAACTATGAGCAAGCTGTGCTTTCTGAAAGTTGTCCAAACAGAGGAAGGGACAAAGGGAGCATTCTCACCTATTTTCTGAATGCTCACCACCTCTGAATGGAGAGAAAAAACTTTTTTTGTTATATTTGTAGAAGCTGACATGCAGAAATTATATACTCCATTATTCTTCTGCTCCTATGCACGTAACTAAAAAATCAGTATCAGTGCGAAGGCTAGCAGAGATGTACACGGACAGCAGCATTTCAGCAGAGGGATGTTGTCTTGCAAAATGAACTACTACTTCAGGTCTTTCCTAGGAAATCTAGGGGCAGGAAAGAAGAGGAAACATGTTTATGTATGGTGATCTGCTTGAGTCTAAAGCTCTTGGAGGCAACAATGCATTTTGAACCTAATGGACCCTAGGAGGGCAGAAGATATTCTGGAAATAAATTCTCATGTTATCATTGGCCTCCCCCTACCATGACTGAGAGAAAAAGGTCTTTCAGAGAAAATTCTGTCAAGGCATTCTTTGAAAGACAGTTTTGAGCTTTGCTGGCTTCACAGGCTCTCATGCTATTAGTGGACCTTTTCAGGACATTGCTTTGTCATCCAAGGAGACATTTGAACACCCCCTGCAAAGAGTATGGTGCTACTTTTTCTAATTTTCTGGGAGAGAACCTTGCAAATCCTGCTTTAGAAGTGGTCCAGGGAAGATATGGGAAAATAAATTTGAATGAGAAATATATGTGTGTATATAAAATATTTCCTTCTGTTTTGGTCAGTTGTATGCCTCAGTCATTCACTGGGACTCTTTTTGTGCCATTCTCCCCTAGGATGACTATCATGTGCCTACCTATGTGCTTTGACCTCCTCCCTCCCTTTCCCTCACCCATTTGTTGAAAAGGCAAAGATCTGGGAGCTGGAAGAGACACACTGTCAGCCAAGCGGTGAAACCTTATTTAACCATGTTTCTTGCAGGCAGGTAAAGGGTCCCTGAAGCCCTGTTACTTTCTGTGTCTGCCCTGCCAAAGATGGTTTAGAAATCTTCCTGAGGTGGACTCTCCACCATGTAGGTTTTTGAAAAATGAAGCAGATATTTTGTGAATCTAGGGATTATTTTTTTTTCATTTGGTTTCCTAGCCTGAGCAAATCCAGCAATCTGGGACTCAAGAGGGGAACCATCGAAAGAACAATCCCTGATCACTATACCTACAACATATTTATTTAAAAAAACAGTGGCCTAGCATTTGTGAACAACGAGATACATAGCTACTGGGAATACTCTCTTTTTAAAAATGTCTCTGACATTATAACAACAGTAATCTGGTGTGAATTGGGGCCATTAAAATGTCAAGAAACTACCTGCCTTTGGAGAGTTGTGAGGGTAGATTTACTTTATCAGTTTTTCACACAACATATCAGAGAAAACAAAAATCTACCAGCTCTAGGAAGATTTATGGGAGAAAAGTGGCTCAGCACACTTGCAGAATTTCTAATATTGTCAAAAAGGATTCAAAGCCACTGTTTAAAGTATATTTTCTTCTCAGTTTTTTGTTGGGTTTTTTGTTTGTTTGTTTGTTTCTGGTTTTGTTTTTCTGTTATTTGGTTTGGGTTTTTTTTTTTTTTTTTTTTTTGTTTTGGTTTTTTTTTTTTTTTTTTTGTTTTGGTTTTTTTTTTTTTTTTTTTGTTTTGGTTTTTTTTTTTTTTTTTTTGTTTTGGTTTTTTTTTTTTTTTTTTTGTTTTGGTTTTTTTTTTTTTTTTTTTGTTTTGGTTTTTTTTTTTTTTTTTTTGTTTTGGTTTTTTTTTTTTTTTTTTTGTTTTGGTTTTTTTTTTTTTTTTTTTGTTTGGGGTTTTTTTTTTTTTTTTTTTTTTGCGTGTTTGTTTTTTGTCCTTGCTTGTAAATCCTGAATATGAACACTTCATGTCTTAATATTTTCACAATTAAAATCTGTGGAAATCCACACTCACATAGGTGCATATGTTTAACTTCAGTTGTCATTGTTGTAGATTTGTGATACAGCTAATTCAAGTTTTCTAATGTACAGGTCATTGAGATAGAAAAATTATATTATAAGGTAAAAGATTATATTAAGTCTGGACGAAACTTTGTTATCTAAAAAAAAAAAATCATTGCTATTAATTGTGCCTTTTTTTCAGGATAATATTCATGACAAAAATTAATATCCTCAGTGCTGACTATTTGCCTTTTAGACATTTATGATTACTCGTTCTAATTTATTCCCGCATCCTCAGTATCTTAAGTCAAGCTATATCTTAGTATAAACATCTAAATTATGCATGAACAGCTTATAGGATCACAACAAAACACATCCAGTCATATGCCCTGTACTGGAAAGTGAATAGCAATAGGTGTCTCAGGAAACAGTGTAGGAAAAACAACATTTTTAACCTCACACCCCCTCCCACAACTGAAAGTTGTCAGCTGGGGGATTTCCTGAACCAAGTGAAGGATCATTATGTTTAATAGGCACTCATGCATTTGTTCTCTAAGACTGCACATTAACACACTTACACTTATAATTCCACAATATCTTATAGCAACACACCTAGAAACAGGATCCAAGACCCTGATTTAGGGACTTTGGCTTCCTTTTGCAGAATACAAAGAAAGTTTTAGGGATGAGCCTTTTTTTGGACCCAGGCTTTCTGTGCCCCTCTTCACCTTCTATCAAATGGGGAGGTTACAATTCCTCTCTCAAGCGCTGAGAAGGCAGGCAAACAGGAAGAGACACCTAAACACCTTAGGCCAGGAGGTGGCTGAGATCTCTTCAGGTTTATGAGATTAGGAGTTTCTTGACAATTTTGTTAAAATATCCAACAGTTCTGTTACAATATCCTAAAACCAAACCACTGGCATCTGGAAGAAGTAGAGGGAGAGAGAAGATTCCTGTGAGTAAAGGGGCATTCTATCACCATAAAAACCAAAACACCATGCTGCATGGGAAGGGCAAAGCTATGTGAAACAGATTCAAGTATTTGGAACAGCATGCCAGTTGGGGGATAGTGTCAGTATTAAGGGGATGTAAGCATTTACCTAAGCTAATCAGCAGGGCAGGAAAGAGGTGTACCCTGTCAGAGGCAACATTCACATGCTCTAGAGGGGCAGGAAATTCTGGCAGATCCTTTGACAACAGATTTAGAGTCTATGCATAGGTGTTTCCCTGCCTAAAAACAAAGAAAGATTGGCTCATTGCCTCTTATTTCTTATAAATTTGAAGAATTGGATTAATGAGGAATCTGACGACAAATGCTGATGGATGAGATGCACAACTTAAATTATATTGTATTCAAAATGTCTGTGTGCAAGTTGGTTTATGTAATCTGAATAGGAGAATAGTAAAAGCAGAATTAGGTAGGTGAGATAAGGTATGCATAGTAGTGGAATAGGCAGTGTGATAATTGGATGTGTAGCATTGAGTTAGTCAAAAAGTGAACAAATTATGCAAAGCCTGAAAAGCTTAATTGATTTAGTAAATACACTAGAATACACTGGAGGAAAGGGGTGCTGGAGTTTTTTGATTGCGTTTGGGGTTTTTTTTGTTTGGGTTGTATGGTTTTTTTTAAAAAGTTGAGAGGTATATTTTAGTCCATGACTTGCTTTGGAATTTGTATTTAAGGAAACCCTTTCAGTTCTGTTTGCTTCAATGTATTAAACCTATAATTGTAATTGGGCATGCAGTAAGATAAACTATGACATAAATTAATGTAAAAGGTGTGAAGGAATACACTAAAAAGAGTTAGTCATCTAAAATAAATGGTAGCTTCAATACTCTCCTAAAAGCCTTTTGATGCATCTTCTAGTATCATTGAAAATTGTGCATGTCAGCTGGGGTATAAAAATAGATCACTTAGTGTTCATCTTTCTACTCATCAAGTTTCATATAAACAAAGAACAATTGAATCCATTGTAAATCTTATATAGAAACTGCACCTTTGTTATGCAAGCTGCAAAGGAAAGTAATTGAATTGAAGATGTGGTAGAGAAAAGTAATTAAATTAAAATTAAGATGGGGCTTCTAATTAAGATGTATAGTATATTAGTGACTTAATTTCTCAGGTTATTAATTGCTGTAAAATAAATGTCTATGTGACTCAACCTTTCAAGCTTTTGACTTTAATGGCAATTCAAAGCCCTTGACATTTCCACAATGTGCTCAGTACAACAGAGGATCAAGCTTCTAAAATAAAAGTAAGTTTTTTTCCTATTTTACTAGGGTCAAATTAATAAACATTCAACTCCTCAGAGACATGTCAAATATACATGTGAATGCATAAAACCATAATATAATCTTCCACTGTTATTAAGCCAATGATGCTGGAAAAAATGTAGACTCTACTGCTTTGGACTAAGTTTTGTATCTGTTAACCTGCATTGGTAATTCTACAAAAACTAAGTTCTTTATTTTGATGACTGAGAATTACTGAATCAGGTGTGAATTACCCCATGTGAGTGTTTTAAATTTCCGTCTTAATCTATCTTTCATATGCCCAATCTGTTTTATATACACCAATGTAGTGGGCGCAGCTCCAGTGGTTTTGACAGAGTTATATCTGTAAAAATTAGGTAAAAAGATACTGGAATCTAGCCACTTTATATTCATGACTTTCTATCCTGAATTTCTTGTGCCCTAAACTTGCCTCTCTGAAAATTAATGGACGTTTTTCAATTACTTCAGCTGGAGCAGGATTAGACCATTGAAAAACTGGTTAGTATCCTCCCCAGTGATGTTCATACTCCACTAAATTCCATTAGAAAAACTAATTTTATTCTAAACACTTACAACACAGCATTTAGGTAAGAAAAAAGTATCATCAATCAATTGGTGTTATCCCACAGACAACATTACACACATCAGTGCTGTGCTCAGAAGGCAAAAAGGCCCAGATGAGTTGGTACAGCTTGATTTTTTTTTCCGCTTTATGAACTAAAGTGCTGCAAAGATATATAACAATATGTAGCTATCATTTCTATTGTTAAACTTGAGCACATATAAGGGTCTTTTAGGAAGAGAACAGGACTAATCAACAAATAATAAGCTTATATAATTTTGCAGGCAAATATATGAGACCAGTATAAAAGAATTAAAGTTTTATATGATAGAATTATGATTAGCAGACAGGCAGTAAACTTTGTGTGATCTATTTATAGAACAATGTTGGCAATGAATTTTTGTTTGTGTATGATAAAAAAATGCTCTATATCTCTCAATGCAGAATGTGTGTTTGTTGTAATAGAAATTGAGTGACTCCAGGTTCTGAAAGAAACACATTAAAGGGAATATAACTGATAGAGGCCATTAATATATAGACTTTTCTGAGAAGATTGACTAGTCTCACCAGTGTTACTTTCTGAGTTCATAAGACAAATTGGATAATTAAGTATACTTTAAAATACCTGAAAATCATCAGAAAACTTTTCAGGTTTTTTTCCCCAAGTTATTCGCAAACACCAGAATAGTCATTGGGCATTCAGTTACAATCTGAGTAGAACAGACTATATGAAGTTCTGACAAGATGGCTGAAAATTAATGAAGACAATGGAATTTATGCAAGCTAGCGCATAGTAATAAACATAACAAAATTGAATGAAAAAAAGAATTTAGAAATTAAAAAATTACAGCAAAAGGTTCCATTTAGTAAGATAATTGCTTTTTTGTTTAGCTTCTGAAAACATTAAAAAGAATTTTTTTTCCCTATTTTAACATCATGCATCTTGACAAAGTATGTTGAGTGTACTGCTTAGGTATGTAGTATCTTGAAAGGTAATTTTATTAGCTTTTAGAGCTAAGAAGACAATTATATCTTTCTGTGGAACCTAAGTAGTAGAATTTTATCATGCAGTTCTTCCCTGCAGCTCAGGAAGTTACAGATTAAAGATACACTTTTACTAGTGATTTAAGCCCTCAAAGTAACCATGAAGGCAGGTTATCCTTGGAACAATGTTATTAGCTTGGGTAGGAAAAAGCATTTTGAATTTTTCTTAATGAAAAAGAAACATTCTAATTAAAATGTAGGTATCTTAGGGCTATTTAAGCCATTCTTACAAGCTGAGGCATTTGTTGACTGTAGTTGATCATTATTATTTGTTGAATATAATGCAGTAATTTTCATTTTGTATTATAATAACATCAAATCTAAATACCCTGCTGTATATATTGTTGCATTACACTGGAAATTATTGTAATTTGTACCCACTGAACTTGATGGAGTGTGGATAGAATCTGATTCTGTTCAGCTAGCACTTGCATCATAAAAGAAAGAATCAATCCCCTAGAATCAGTTCACCTACACTATTACTTCAGTGCAGTTAGTCTTTATGAGGCAGGTGTAAATAGAAGGGAATTAAGGTCTTCTTTCACTTCAATCTTTTAAAATTATTTTTTCCTACATGATTTTGTAACATTCAGCCAAAGCCAATTAGAACTCAGCTCTGAAATAACAACAGAAGTGTCCATATGACTCCAGTAATATTATTCTTTTCATGACATAAAAATAGCAATCCACTTCCTTTCTTCTCTTCAGGCCTTGCTTATTTACCACTTAAGTATTAGTAACTGCAATAACTTAACCTTTGGTTGTGTTCTAAGGGACCTGCAATTAAACAGGCAGATTTTCATTGTCCTCTGAGTGGAATGGTGCTAGGCACTGCAAAGCAAGCTACTGCAGAGTGTGTGCAACAGGAAGGCATCCCATTTGTATATTTGTAACAATGTACTATGCGCTGTGTGTCTGCAATACATTATTGATCAAACAATTGTTATAAACAGGAGCATCTAGTTTTGCTACCAGCACCAACCCTCAGATCTCTGAAAGCTGAGATGTAATTAATATGTTCATATAGAATACATAAACTACGACTAGAAGACTGCCTCCAAAAAAATTCCATAAGAAAAAAAAAAAAATCAAAGCAAAACTCATAAGAAATTATAATGTTCATTAGATTAGATAGCTTTTATGACCTCACTTCCCCCAACATGCCCTTCTTCTGTCAACATTCAAAACCTCATTATAGATTTGTCAAGACAAGTGGATTCTCAGTTTGATCAGAGAAAGAAAATCATACAATTCTACTAAATCTTCTGACAGTTCTGCTGTCAGGGCTGTCAGGCTGGGATATGTACTTTGCATGAAATGAAGCAGAATATAGTAGTATAGAAGGGGCCATAAGAGCCTCTTCATAACAATGATTTATTTATTTTCACATTAAATATGCCTTTGAGCTGTCAGACAATGCAAGGCTATTGCTGTTGTTTATTATTTATAATTGGTATTATTCTCATGCCTCAGAGTAGCCATGGACTATGATCCAGTTGTTCTTGCTGCTGTACACATGTCTGCCATGACCGAGTGTATGTCTAGAGAGCAATCATAGGCAGGACTGTGGCATTGCAGGTCAGCTTTACTCTCTCTAGCATGTGTAACAGCAGTGAAATCACCATAGTATGCTCTGTGGCTGCCTCTGACAAATTCTGGTATGATCTTAAGATCTCATTTGTGTATGGCCTTATGTGGGCTGCTCCCACTGCAGTCTGCAGTACAACAGTGATGGTGGTGGTGACCAAGCCAGGAAGCTTGATGTTCATGCAGTGTCAGTGCAAACAAGGTGAAAGTGAGATAGGCAGGCAGTGGAGGAAGCAATGAAGCCTGATGTTATATGCACAGTGGTCATAGGACACCAGCTGCCTATCTAGTGATACCTTTATTCAAGGTTTCATAAGAAAAGGAGGAGATTTTGCAAAGAAGGGGTTACCCTTGCAGTCTTTTCAAGTCTTAGAAGCAGTGGTGAAGAAAATTAAATTGTATTTGCTAAACAGACATATCAAATATGATCGGCAAGAGGGAAAAGCTTTCGAGAAGAACAAGTCAAAGAGATGAGAAGCTGAGAATGACCTGGCTGAAGAAATGGGCTAAAAACATGAGTTTTGCAAAAACTGAGAGTCCTTAGCTTTACAGAAGAAAGAAGAGAGCAATGGCAAAGATTTCAGTCAGAACCTACCCTATATCCAACATGCTTTTTCTACAGCACAGCTCAGGTGGACAATTTGTCCATTTTGTAGAGAGTTAAATCACAGCTTCTTTTTGTATGGGCATAGAGAATGGCCTAATTTATATCCATGGAGGATCTGAGCTTCTTTGCCTCTTTTGTCTTGCATATTTGCAGAGATACTGATTTCTGGACAAGTCAAAAGTCTTGTAGACTCTTGCTGCACAGCTTCAACTGAGCTGCACTACAGAAAGCAAAACTCACAAGAATATAAGCATGAAAAGGAGATATTAGATGTCCAATATTTTCACATTAGTATTGAAAAAATTCTTTCTGCCATGGGAAGTATTTATATTTAGTATACAAATACTTATCAGCCTATCATAATTACTGGTATTTTTCCCTCCAAATAGTCTATATAATATCAAAAGTAAAACTATATTTTTTGAGCTGGCCTACATTAATGAGGGATACAGTGCTATTATTATTCCAGAAGTATATTCAAACTCATGGAAGACTGAGTTCAAAAGAAAAATAAAAAGAAGTTCTCATTCCAAAAGGGCTATTTGGAAGAAGGTGAACATGTTTTCTATGTATGATTAAACAACAGCCACTCTGGGAAAAAAAATGGGTGAAATCTGGTAAATATGGAAGAAAAACAAATGGGAAAGTGAAAATGAGATATAGTAGTAAGATATGTTTATTTATATTAATATATTACTATGCAATATAGTATATTAGTAAATTGTCCAAATCTGTTTAACATGCTTGTGAAGCTTTTTGCTTCAACAGGGAACTTGCAGGACCAGCTGAAAAGAGATGCAAGATGGAGCAATTGGCTTGATGTGTTCTGCACATTGCAAGGATAAGTAGAATGTAAAGGAGATGTGGATATCTAAGGACATCTGTCTTGTGAGGATATCTGGTTAACATACAAGAAAAAACCTACACCAATAAATAATAAACACCCAAATATGCTAATGAGCCAGAGATAACCAAGATGATAGAAAAAACTACTCAATCCCTCTAATCAATGACTGACAGGGCCTTGAAGGAATCACTCAAGCACAGCTTGGAAGATTTTTGACTAGACTTTGTAAGTGATAGGAAAGGGGAAAATTATATTATCATGGGTCTTATGGGAAAGAGACACTAAAATCCTTGGACAAGCTTTAAAATTCACCTCCCTAAAATACACTAGGTCTTCTAGCCAACATCAATTGGTTTGTTTATTTGGTAAGATACAGGCTCAATATAACACAGCATTTATGACTACAGAACATGTAAAACTCAGTAGGTAGAATCTAGAAACAATTTCATTGATCCAGCAGTGGTTATCTTTTCTGAGGACACTATTATTTCATTATAAACCATACTACACAAGGCTCTTCATAATGTAAACACTTTTTTATTTGCCTAGATTGGAAACTTGATAGAAAAGTACTGTCTCTTAAGGAAATTATCTGCTTTAGGGAATGTCTTTAAATATATCAAAATGGACGGATCATTACCTTGTCTGTGGCTCATTTGCAACATAATCTCATTTTGACTCCAACCATCACTGAATGGTAATGGATATTGATCAGGTTTTTTAGCAGTGGAATAACAGCTTCAATTTAATGACTATGTAATAACATTATAATGGTCGAGGCTGTGAGCAGAACATGTTCATTATTTCACAAACCATACAAAGGCAGCATTAGAGCTTCTAACATATTTTTGTATGATGTAATTGTGCACCAAGTTGTACCACTATACATGAAACAACAGTACACAGAGAATTAGTCTTTTAAAATGTAGTGTATGTACAACTTACACAAATAGAGCTGATCACATTTCCATTTTTATGTCTAGAAGCTTACTTGCTTTTAAATAAACTTAAAGCATTTTACTTCCTTTTAAAGCTAAAAGGTTCTATAAATGTAGTCCTAGTAGAAGCAAAGATAAGTGGTTGTATCCTTTCAGCTGACACATACCTGCTTACAGCTAAAACAAAACCATTGGATTAAAAAACAATTATAGGAGACTATTAGGTGTGTTTAAAATTAGTCTCCAAATTTGACATATCAGACAATATGACATAAAGTAGAAGATTTGTTTTCAATCCACCAAGCTTCATTATGCCAAAAGCTGTGCTACAAAATACATTCTTATGCATTTTTTTCTTTTTCAATTTTTCCACAAGATTCTTTAATTTCATCCTTTCCTAATTGCACTTTTTGAACCATATCCCTTATTCTTTCTAAGTCTGAAAAATTCCAGCCTTTTTGAAGCTTTAACTCAGCCTTAACTTTCAGTAAACTACAACTTTGTTGAAACAGGAATGTTTAGGGGTTTTTTGAACATAGTTTCACATTTTTCTGAAAGTTTCCATTCAACACTGGAACAAAGAGAAATACTAATGGTTGCTTGATCAATTAAAACAGCGACAAAACCAACTGTGAATGTATATCCAATATTCTAATTTCTATTGTGTGTATATTTCTAAATGAAATGAAAGGTTCATTTTCAAAGTGCAAAACCAAATCTTACCTTCCCAAAGAACTACTGTGTGGAATTAAAAGCTGCAGAAACTATTAAAGTCAGTCTAATTTCATTTTCAAAATGTTACCCTGAAAAAATGTTAAATGGCTAAGAAGTTTTTAGAGTTGAATAAGCAAGTGTAGTTTAATCTTGGACTTACTCAAATGTTTAAGGAAATGTGCAGGTGCATTAAGAATAAAAGATTCTTCTTATGTGTCTTTTAAGATGTTGGAAATTCATTATGATAGTTGTATCAGATTTGGGTTTTTTAACATTCACCCCTTCAGCACAGCAAAAAACCTTTTTCTTAAACTTCACATTGAAACATGGTGCTTTATACTTGTGCTTGTTGATTTTAGTGCATTTTCCTTTCTTCTCTTTTACTTTTAAAAAAATGTTAGGAGTATATGAAAATAATACTATTAGCCAGAAATAAACAGATCTGCTGTACTTGGAAGATAAGAAAAAATATAATCTCCATAACATGTCTACTCCTGATTCAATTTTGATTTAAAATATTCAAAGAGAGGGACAGTCACCGGTGTCATTAAAATAGAGACTGGAATCTATAGAAGCATGGGAAAATAGCTATGAATGAGACAAAGAGCAAAGAGTCAAGATCAGTAAGATGGGTCAAAAAGAAAAATAATGCATAAGAATAAGACAAAGCTCAGAAGAATCCAAGAATCAGCACCTTCCATTTGTCAAAATGAGGAAAGAGACTCACTATCCATACTTAGCTTATATATGATTAGCCTTGCACTTACCGCATGCTTGAATTAATAATTCTCAAACTCCTTCAAAGTATGATATCCCAGCCTTCTCACATTTGCTGTCCACAGACCTGCAGTAAGCAATGCATCCCTTACTCTAACTTGAGAAGTAGCTGTTTTATTTTTTGTTAGATGATTTAATCACAAATCTGTTTTGATTTAGAGAAGTAACACAACTGTTATGGCCCACAAAACTGAAGGAGAGTGTTTCTATTTAGTAGCCGTAAATATCTGAAATAGTTTTCATTAGTTTCAGAAGGCGCTGGGCTTGACTGTATGACTGTATACTTCTACCTTACCGGCAATTTTAATGTAAGCACACAGCTCTAGCTACGTACAGATAATTGTGGAGTTATGACCAGAAATTTAAAATTTTGTGACCATTTTCAAAATTATTATTATTTTAAATTTATAATAATTTTAAAGAATAAGAGCTTTTTATGCTATTTTTCCACAACTTTATTAGTTAATACATACCACTTGTCAAATATTCATGGAACAGCTCACAATAGAAAGCAAGAACACATTTTAGAGCATGAGGAGATGAAGCTTACTTTATTTTTTTCATCATGTCCTCATAACGTTTTTTTATCCAGCTCTGTAAAATAGCCATTTATTATGCTATTGAAGCCCACCACTCTGAAAGTGGAGAGTAAGTAAACTATCAATCATGTCAAACATTACTGTGCTATGTACCCTATCTCAAACAAAATTGATTTGACATACACCATAATCTGTCTAGATGCCTTAAGTGTACCAGGACCTTCCATTATAAGAAATTAGTCTATTTTCAGGCTGTATTCCTACCAGTGCCCTGTGCATGGCTTAATTATTTCCTGGATGTTCTTTGTTTCCAGAGGTTTTCAGATCTAATGGAGCATTTAGCTGGAGTATTTTTCCATGCTACTATTTTCTCCATGTCATTTTACTCCTAACTCCACGTGTTGTTCACAGTCTCTTTGCACCCAAGCTGTATGAAAGAGATCCAGTATATTTGGGAGCACAAGACTAACTTAGCATGATATATTCACTTGTTACTTACTCCGGAATGCCTTTTTCTAAGGAGCTAAAGCACATTCCTAACATACGAATCTTACAACTACACATGGAGCTGTTGATTTCAATACTTAAACGAAAGAAGTTTATTTGTAAACCAGTTCGATAGCTTGAGGGACACAAGGATGATCAGGGGACTGGAGCACCTCCTGTATGAAGACAGGCTGAGAAAGTTGGGGCTGTTCAGCCTGGAGAAGAGAAGGCTGCATGAAGACATCAGAGCAGCCTTCCAGTATCTGAAGGGGACTCATAGGGATGCGGGGGATGGACTATTCATTAGGCACTGTAGTGACAGGACAAGGGGTAATGGGTTCAAACTTAAATAGGAGAGGTTTAGATTAGATATAAGGTGGAAATTCTTTACTGTGAGGGTGGTGAGGCACTGGAATGGGCTGCCCGGGGAAGTTGTGAGTGCTCCATCCCTGGAAGTACTCAAGTCCAGGTTGCATGGCATGGTTTAGTGTGAGGTGTCCCTGTCTATGGCAGGGGGGTTGGAACTGGATGATCTTAAGATCCTTTCCAACCCTAACTATTCTATGATTCTATGATTAAAAAATTGCCTTTAATTGTACATCTTTAACTTGGTAAAAAAATATGTTTCTGCAATTCTGACTTTCATGTTTAAAGATAGGATTTTTTACTAGCCATCCTAACAAAATGCAATTAACTTTATTTATATTTATGCCATTTAGTAACTTGCTGATATTTGCCTGACCTTAGTAAATTCCAGCCAGTCTCCACTCTCAGTCATTTTGGATTCAGCCCTCAATGTAGCAGTAGTAGCTCATTTCAGCAGATGGCACAACCTTCCTTAAATGTATTCAGCATCCTTGTTATAATTTATTCATAAATTAACTTTATGAATCTCACTTTCACATACTGATCAGTTCATGCTTTAATTTCACACACCAACGAGCACTGCATGAATAAGTATGAGAGGCATCTAAAAATAGGTAAGCAGGATTTAACAAGACAGTAAAGCCTCTTGTTAACTTCCAGTAAGCACCAAATTCACCACAGATGTTCCTAGCTAGTAAATCTGGTGTCTGCCTGGTAAAAGCTGCATTTTACATGCAGCTAATAGCTCTTAAGTACTTCTACTATAACTTCTGTTTGTTAACGAGTTCTGAAGTACTAAGAACCATTACATCATAAAGATAATGAATCAGTGAAGTTAACTTTAGAGACAGATGACATCTATGATATTATTTAATATGACATTTTCTTATTGCTTGACTTGCTCTTTACTATGCTTTTATTGCTTAGTAGCCTTATGCTGTGTAGTAGTTGGTTGTGAGTATTCTTAAGATAATTAGATGCTCATGATCAGCACTATAACTAGCCCACAGCATTTAATACATTTATCACAGAATCACAGAATGGTTAGGGTTAAGGAATTTAAGATTATCTAGTTCCAACCTCCCTGCCATGAGCAGGAGTGCCTCACACTAGACCATGTTGCCCAAGGCTCTGTCCAATCTGGCCTTGAGCACTGCCAGGGATGGAACATTTACTACTTCTCTAGGCAACCTGTTCCAGTGCCTCACCACCCTTACAGTAAAGGACTTCTACCTTATATCTAACCTGAACTTACCCTGTTTAAGTTTGAACCCATTACTCCTTGTCCTATCACTACAGTCCCTAATGAAGAGTCCCTCTCCAGCATCCTTATATTCAGATACTGGAAGGCTGCTATGAGATCACCACACAGCCTTCTCTTCTCCTGGCTGAACAGCCCTGACTTTTTCTCAGCCCATCTTCATATAGGAGATGCTCCAGTGGCCTGGTCATCCTCGTGGCCCTCCTCTGGACTTGTTCCAACAGCTCAATGTCCTTCCTGTGTTGAGGACACCAGAACTGCATACAGTACTCCAAGTGGGGAGCAGTCAAGGCCTAAGCCTCATAGCATAGTGGTAATTTGTCTTTCAAACAAACAAACAAAAAAACCCAACACCCAAAACATAATAGCTAGAATTAGAATTTCAGGTAAAAAATAAAGTTGTGATCCCAGTAATTTGAATTCCTGTGGGGTAAAAGACTTTACAGTTGTAACCATTATGACATTATTATTTCGGAAAAGCCCTCTGAGATCAAGTCTCACCTTTGCCTCAGGACCACCAAGTTCACCACTGAACCATGCCATTAAAAGTTTCACTGATATAGTTTTTTGAACACTTCCAAGGGTGAGGATTCCACCACTTCCCTGGGCAGCCTGTTCCAGTACCTGACCACCCTTTTGGTGAAAAAATTTGTTTTAATTTCTAATCTAAACCTCCTCTGGTGCATCTTGTGGCTGTTACCTCTAGTCCTGTCACTTGTTACTTAGGAAAAGAGACCAGTCACCTCCTTGCTCCAAACTCCTTACAAGTAGTTGTAGAGAGCAATAAGGTCCCCCCTGAGTCTTCTCATCTCCAGATCAAACAATCCCAGGTCCCCCAGCTGTTCTTCATAAGAGTTGTTCTACAGACTCTTCACCAGGTTTGTTGACCTTCTCTGGACCCACTTGAGCACCTCAGCATCTTTTTTGCAATGAGTAGCCTAGAATGGAACATAGGATTTGAGGTGTAAATTACATTATATAGAGAATTAGATTTAGATTTATATAAAAATAATAATGAAGAGAGGGTGAGAAATCTGTCACTAGGGAAGTGACAACCTTATATTTACCACTGTGAACTTCCTCTTCTTCCTAGTGTTTAGAATTTTCTATTTTGACTTTTTTGTGGAAATAACTAGACAAAATGTATTCAAAATTGTGCTTTCTTTTAGATTTTAGTCTAACTTGCATTTCCTGTGCACTTCAATTCCTGGGTTTACTTTCTGAAAAATGAATACTCGCCGTCATGTCAGGTTTTCATTTTGCTCAAAAAGCATCATTTCAGCATGATGGTTCTGAAAAGCTGTCTCAAAACCAAAGTTCAGCATTTAAGTTGCACAGATGCATTTGAATATAGAAATAAATTTTATTTTCTGTATTTATTTATTATACAGTATAATGGGACCAGTGTTGAATAAAATCCCAACTTCACATAGAGTTTTCCATTGGAGCATGTTGATTCCAAGCCTGGGAGGCACTAGGAGCCACAGAGAAGGAAGTTATCTTTAATTGGTTTTGCTTCATATACTTCAACTTGATTTCCACTGAAGCTGATGGAAAAATATTTTATATTGTAAAGGGACTTAGGATTCCTTATCACTTTGGCAGTTTTTAAAATTTTAGAAATGATCTTTTTTTTTTTTTTTGGTGTATTTTTTCTCCACTCTGGGTAGAAACTAAACTTACTGGTCCTCTAATGCTTTATGTCTTGTATTAAGATTTTGAGTGGAGATTTTACTTGCACATGTAAATGTGNTTTTTTTTTTTAAAATTTTAAAAATTATTTTTTTTTTTTTTTTTGGTGTATTTTTTCTCCACTCTGGGTAGAAACTAAACTTACTGGTCCTCTAATGCTTTATGTCTTGTATTAAGATTTTGAGTGGAGATTTTACTTGCACATGTAAATGTGAAAATCTTAGTCACTCTTTCTCACTTTTTAATGTTTAGTTATGTTTTCTTCACAGTTTTCCACATAAAATCATAGTTATCTACTTAATTCTTCATAACTTGGTTCTTGACATGCTTATGTTTTCTCCCTTCTCCAAACTTTTATAATCCATTTTTCCTCTCCTTTTTTCTCTTTTTTAAAAAGAATTTTAAAAATCAATATGTGACAAAATAATTTGTGATTTTTGTGTCTGTTACTCTAATTACTGATTTATTCAGTACACTATCATACTTAATCTTAAATCCTTTGGTATTCTGGGAGTAGTAAATCTCCGAGCTTACTATTCCTATTGTAGCAAATCAAACTATAATTTCCAAGGTGGACATAAAATTGTGTAACAAGGTGTTGTGTACCCCTTGCTCGCGCTGGGGAATATTTTCTCACTTAAATGATCTTATTTAAATGATTCATATATCCTCTCCTCTGGTGCTGTCCTTAAAGCATATACAAATCTCTAGTGCTTGCTGACGGATTTCACCAGGAGTTTTGTACCATGAATGTAAATGCAGAAAAGAAATATGCCACTTCCATTTCCACTGGGAGCAGAGTCATTGATTTGTCTCAGCTGTTTTCTGATGTTAGTTGTTAGAAGTAAGGAAGCAAGCAAAAATTACACCAGACTTTCTTAATACATACCTCCATAATTGTGTTTATTGCCCTCGGAATAAGGCTACCTGAGAATCAGCTGTGAGCATTAGGGCTTAGTATCTGTGTAGATTTTTTCGTGGTTATGAAATTGGTTGTTACAGTTGTAAGGCTGTTCAGGAGTCAGGAATTCTTCAGTCCTTCCAATTGATTACAATCCTAGTGAAAAAAAACTGCCACAGATAATGATCAAATTCCTCATAAAAGCAAATCAGATAATCTGTGAACTCTAGAGCTGCTGGAACAATGCACCACTGCAAGAGCTGTGACAGGCAATGAAGAGGCAAGTTCTAAATATGCCTTTATTGTCCGTGACATTGCACATTACACAAAGCATCAGCTTTTTGTTGAAAACAGTCTGACCTGTGTGTCCAAGTTCTTAGTGTTTCTTGTTATCATGTCACCCACTAATTTGCTAGGTTACTGAGTATGAAATATAACTTTTCTTTCTGACATGTGAAGGGCATACCATATTATAAAAGGCCTAGAAAACTTGAAAGCACCTGTAATCACATTGCTGAGTTAACCTCTTTTATCTGCCTGTTGGTAGAAGAACAACTTACATTTCAGTGAGGTTCACATGCAATCTCAACTCTTTGAAAAATAATTTATAAAAATATCACTGAGGGTAACCCAGGGTCACAATGCAATAAAACATTGTGAAAATTTATATACATATATATAAATATATTTCTATTTACCAACTTTATGAAATATTTTCAACTGTGTTTGACATTTAAGAACAATTAAGGGTGATCACAGACAGTGAGATTGAATTCTGCTCTCAAGCATTTAAAGATACTATTCAAAGCTTATAAGCAGTCACCAAAATTGCCTTATTTTTTTCTGCTCCTGACAGAAGATTGAAGTTTTGTAGCAGAATCATTTAAAATGATGAAGAATAAACATATATTTCACTTCTGAATTTGAAATAGTCATCTGGAACTATTGCAATAGATTTCAACATGTACTGATTACTCACAGTAGGACTGCATGAATTTGAGGTCATTTGGGATTTACAACGTGAGATTTCATTATGTCTAATATTATTTTTAAACCTGTTTTAATGGAGAATTGGACATGATGGACAGTCTTAAAAACAATAAAAACATAAGTGGATCAGACAAAAACCAGCATCACTTTTTAAGAAACCTCCAAAAGACCTATTTTTTTGTCAAGGAATGGCAGTGATGTGTAAGTAATAAGATTGCATTAAAGTGATGACACCCTCACAGACTCCAATTTTATTTTGTTTGTTTTTTTGTTTTTTTTTTTTTTTTTTTTTTTTTT
>NDXB01015476.1:21953-57086 GCA_002631895.1 Agapornis roseicollis | reverse complement strand
GCCACAAAAAATAAAAAAATTAAAGAAATCCTTTAATAAAAAAAAAAAAAAAAAAAAAAAAAACAAAACCAAAAAAAACCAAACCAAACAAACCAAACCAAACAAACAAACAAACCACTGTGCCTGCTTGGTACTTTCCTAATACCAACTGAAGCCAAAGTGGATCTATATTTTGTTTAGGAACCAGAGAGTCTCTAACAGGCACTTTTTTCAGACACACTTTTTTCGTCTTGGAAAAGAACTGAAAACCAAAATGCTAAACCTACTCACTTTGTTCACATGACATACATGTGTATATATACAAAACCCAGTATGTGTACATATACAAAAATCAAGTACTTATATAAAACAAATAGGATGTATTTTGGTTCAGCAATGTTTATTTTTCTTTAGTGCAAATTTTGAGTCAGAGTCATCTAATTATTGTGCTTCTCAGCCTTTCTTTAAGAAACTCTTTTAGACACTGAATAATTTGCTAGTTTTATAAAAAGTCAAGTGTTACAGCAAACCAAGAAAAACAAAATATGGTTGCCATGTATATGAAAGCATGTGAGGGGCTCCCACAGCAGCTGTTACATATAGGCAGCCTTTTACAGCCATAATTATATCATCACTGGAAAATCAGTTGCTGTGTATCTAAATTCATTTGCATACATTATGTTTTTCACCCCTGAGGAGTAATATGGTATATAACTACATCTGAAAGCTAAACCAGTGAAATTTATGTCATGCTGGTATTTATTTTGTTGTAAAATTGACTTTCAACAAGCAATCCAATATCTAGTAAAAAACCTCTGATCAGGCGGGCTTATAATGTCATTAAATGCTGCATTTGTTAATAGCTGCAAACATTTTATTTCTCACTACTTAAGGGTGTTAAAAAGCTTGTTAATAGGAGCGGAAATGAGTGTATGCATACTGTAGTGAAGTAATTCAACAATTGCTGTTCCTATTTAAGCTGAAAGAAGGATGTCAACAAAGGGAAAATGCCAGAGAGATCACAAAACCCCCTGTGGACATCAGGGCATCAGTCTCCAGAATAACTTCTGGAAGGGACTGCTGTGAGCTGGATTTTGAGCCATTCAAAACACAACACGGTAAAGTAGTAAAGAATTTAAGACACACTCTTGACTTTCATTTGGCAGTGGTTCTGAGTTTTAGATCTGAGATTTAAAAAGAGAGGTGTCAGTTTATGGTAAGAGATCTCTTCCCAGCAGACCCTGTTGAGACAGAGGCTGACACTGCTGTGTTGCAGTAATACATCTTGAGAGCAATAGCATGAAAATCAATCAAATGAGCTTCAGACTGTGATTCAGATGTAGCAGTTCTTGAATATTCCCTGTATTATAACAGCAGTTATATTGTTTTTTGTCTTTCTGCTTTAAGCAATAGCATTATTCAAGAAAAATGGGAAAAGCCACGTGGCCTCTTGAAGGAAAAAACTTAGATGAGATGTGTCTGTGAGACCTGTATCTGTTAAACCTTAGAGATGCAGTGGCTACACAGTTGTATTAAGGAGTCCATCTTGTATTTTGCTGGAGGCCACCCTGACCAATGTTTTCTAACAGCTCTAATTTCTAAATGCTGACTAATAGTATTCATTGCAGATTGTTGATAGGTTTGCACCACTCTAGAGCCAATAAAGTTCATATTCTTCCGTTTCATAGTTTTGTTACAGGAATATATTTAGAGATAAATAAGAAGTAAAATCTAACTTCATCTCCTAAGATATTTCCTGTAAAATCAGTGTTAAAAGCAAGATTGGAGGGATAAAACTTCTATTGTAGACTCCAAATTTTTTCTTACTTCTTCATTCCCTGACCACTATTTACTTATTGCTTCTGAACCTTAACTATGAGATATAAACTGCTGCTGTGTATAGTAAGTCTTCTCCTACTCTTTGTCATGATATATTGTTAATTTATTGACAGAACCAGATGAGATACGGCTAAGATGATCTGAGTTGAGAAAATATGTGTAAGACTAATGCCAAGGGAATGAGTCTCAAATCTGTGCCAGTGCAAATTCTGATACCCAAGAAGTCACATGCCATCAAAGCAGTCTTTAACATGCAGTACAGAGCTCCAATATTAATTAATATTTTAATTAACATTATTGTATAAATAACTTAAATTTACAGAGCCCATAATCTGCCCATTCCAAAGGATACCACAAATTGCTGTAAGAGAAAGTAAATAAAATGAGCAAATTTCAGAGAGAAATTAACTTTCTTTTCTCAGATTAAACATTCATGGCCAGTCTCATCTCTCCCATACAAAATTACCACTATATTTATTTGATTACTTTATTTTTCCTGTTTGTGAATGGGAATCAAACCCTTCCCATAGCCTAAATCATTCTGGCTATGTAGCCATATAAGAGTTAATAACTGGTGCAGGCATCTAAAAAAGGGTGAGTTGGAGTGGTTCTGATCTGCTTCTCTACCTGTTTGCTGTGGATTTTTTCCAGTGCTTTTTCCTGAAAGGAGCAGTCAGGTTGAACAAGCTTTTCAAGCAAGCTAAGCAGAAGGAGATTTGGATGAACATCATGGGGCAAGTATGAAGAATGCAATAAGACTACAAAATTGTTTTGGGGAGGAGGGTTTGTTTCTAGGTGTTTGATTTCTGTTCTTTGATTTGGTTTTGTGTGTATTTTTTTTTTAACAAAGCTTGCCCAAGGTTTCTTGCTATTGGCTTAATTATTCCCCTCCTACACCAACTATTGAGTTGTTTGCCTCAGGCATTAGATGCTTTTCTATCAAATAATTAGTAGAAAAGGTATGAACATATGAGGCAAAACATTAGTGGGAAAAAAAAAATGTGGCAGAAACAGGTGAAAGAGAAGTGGACAAACAGGGAGAATTAGGAAAAAGAGGCAATTTTATATCTTGACAATGAGCTGTGAAAATCCTAGCTGTAACAAAAATTAAAATGGTCTCAAAACCCACACTAGCAGACATTACAGTCTTCTTGTGAAAGTGCAGAGATCTCTCCTTTCCAAAAGGAAATACCCTTACTGAATCTCTGTCTTCTCAGAGCATGAACTTGAGCAATGATTTATTTATGCTTGGATGTTTATCTAAAAATAAGAAATACAAATGTAAATATTTGCATTTGTAAATGTTACTATGACAAGATAGGGAAGTCATTATCTTATCCTGATGTGTGTAATCAAATGGAGAGGATAGAGAATAGTCTGGGCTTTCACAAGCAGAGTGAGACATTGGGGGATCAAGTAACAAAAGTGTAGAGACCATGAGGAATTTGGAAGTCAAGAACGTAATTTTAAATTATATTCTTGATACAGTAGAAAGGAAGCAAGTAAAAGGTAGTAAGATAATTTCATGTTCCTGCAGAGTACTTGATAAAATGCTTAGTAGGCCCAAGAATAATTACTATGCAACTGACTCTATTTGGCTCTATTGACTTTGTAACATTTATAGCAATTATATAATTAGACTGCCACTACCTGATATTTACTGTGCAATCAAATGACAAGAGCTGCCATGAAATGTGGTAAAGAAGAAAAGGAATATAACATCAGTGATTGATAATTTTAATCATTACTAAAGTAACAATTACAACATAGCTTAGGACATTTCAGTCTCAGGAATAGTTTCAGAATGGTGTATGTGTAAAGCGGAGACCAAAATAAAGTTATTTCTTTCAAGGAGATTGAATTTTAGACTCAGGATATTTACTTTAGTGTTATTTTTGGCCAGGCTCAATTGAGCTTGGACAAGCTCACACTTCTACACAGAGCCTAGAATAATCCCACTGCAGCAAAGTACTGAGGAGACAGGAATATTATCTCCTCAGACTGCCTCCACTGCTATGAAGACAGAGGAAGAGGCACCTCTTAAGGAAAATTGTGAAGTCTGATGAGCTAAGACCTTGTCTAGAGTTGTTTATCTTTTACATTGACTATTAAAGGAGCCGAGGGTGTTTGTAATCTTAACATAAGCACCTCTGTTAATTGCATGAAATTAGATAAATTGCACACAGGCCTGAATTAAAAAGGCAAATAGATTAAAAATAAATTCAGCAGAAGCCTGCCTGAAAAGATCAGGCTCTGAGTGGAAGATCTCCTGTGTATGCCACATGTTCGTAGAATTATTTGCATCCCACCCCCACTCAGCCTCAGTATAAATAACATTGTAACTGTCATTGCCTTCATGCATTTTGCATTTTACCCTACAAACATTGAAATAATTAGTTGGAAACTGAGGAAAAAGCAATCAGTGTAGCTTAAAGTACTTACTAACTATGCGTCTTTGATAAATTTGAAGTTTGATCATTACTTTTGATTGCATGATAAGCATATCAACACATAAGGAGGATAGCTGTAGAAATCATAATGTACCTTCAACAAATGAAGTACATCATTGTTACTGGAGATGAAATCATACCTTGCAGACTAGTTTTAGTGAGCTAAATTCTTTGCTCAAAAAGTTCAAATGACCTTGAGATAAATCAAGAGAAAATCTATTATGGAATTAGATTCTTAGATCCTTGTTTCAATAGATATTTCATGAAAAGTTAAGAACTGAAGAGAAGAAAAGGACAAATGTTTACATTTTCCAAAATTTATATAAAAGTATATCCACTGGGGTTATATGCCTTGGTTTCACAGAGCAGTGAGTGAATTCACAGACGTAGCTGCCTATGCAAGATCCAAGATTACAGTTCCCTTGGTCCTAGACACTATTTTCGGGAAAGCAGAGGAGGGCCTCATATTTCATTCCCCTTATTTCAACAGCTTCAAATATGGGAATGCAATCAGAAAGAAAGAGTCTGAATTGGTAGAAGAGTGGCAGAATGAAAAACCAGAACACCTCTCATCTCTTGAAAAAATACGTGATGATAAATTGATGGTCTAAATTTATGCATCTTTGTTCCCATCCTAAATGTGTAATACTGATATATTGAGTTTGGCAAAAATCACAACATCGACAAAGCAGCAAAGCATCATTCAAGTTTCACAGTTTTTTGTACAATAATAAAATCATTCTGGCCACTTATTTTGTTAGTATTTTCACTTTATACAATGAATAAAGGGCGTTTTTTTTTTTTTAATTTATTATCAAATTTTCTGCATAACCCTCTTTGGTATGGAAAGACCTTATCACAAGGTTGTTTAGGTTTTATAGTCCAGCCTTCATTTTTGCTTGATTCAGGAAATTACAGAAGGTAACTTGCTGCACCTGTACAGAGAAAATCTATCCTAATGACACTGATGTTTTTCAGGCAGTTCTTCTTTTTATAGGAAAAGAATTTCATGTTGAAATACAGTCTTATTCTTTACAGCTTCACCCCTATTTTTAGCACAGTACAGTCAGAGTCAGTCTGCCCTTGTGCAGGTCCTTACTGTCTTCTACCCCCTTGAGCTGAAGTGCTGTAAACTGTTTCTGGAGCAGTTTCAGAGCTGCCTGACATAGGGCTACCAGGAGCACACTTTTAATGTACATTCTCGTGAGACTGCTGGGAAACAAAGTTTAGCTTTTTGCAGCCTTGTCTGACACACACCTTATTCCCAGAATGTATTTCATGTATGTCTTTCCAGTTCTTCAGTCACCTTATGTAAGAAGATCTATTCATAACTGATTAGGCAATGAGCAAGCCATCACTGCCAGCTCTGCTTCAAAGGCGATAAGAGAATCCTTTGCTGTTTCTCCCTCCCACAGCAGGATACAGAGTTACATCAGAGGAACTTCGGTTTCACTTGCTTGAAGAATTCAGATGTCTGCACAATGGTGATGATACCTTTTCAGGCTGACACCATCTAAGGCTGTAGTTAGCCAAGCTACAACAGGGTGCTTTGATGACTGGGACTACAGCTTCACCAAGAAGAATAAAGCAGGATAGCAGCACCTCTGAACCCAGAGGTGATATAATCAAGCTTATTCTGAATTTCCAAGTATAAAGTGCAACCCAAGTAGCAGCACCCTTCTGGGAGCAGTGTTAGAGGATATGGAAATCTCATTCCAGATAGAAAGGGGAACTGAAAAGCCAGAGCCAATGAATTTTATCTCAGTGTGTTATCTCCTGGTAAAGTCAGGTGTGCTTCCTGGAAAATTACAAAAGCAATTCAGGAACTCTTGCCTCTGGGCTGCTTGTTGCAAACAAAGCTATGTTTTGAATTATTCATGGAATTTTGAACAACAGTTTTGTAACCACCAACTATCAAACCTAGAATTCACATGTGCAACACAAGAGCTTTTGTTTTAGGTTTAGTCTTGTGAGGCAAGACTGTCTGTTTAGCACAGTGGGGACCTGATCATTTATTGACACCTTTCATCATTAATATTAAATCCTAAAAAGGATGAGTGGTTACAAGTTAGTTAAACATCCTGACTTCCCTTTCAATTTTTAAAATCCCACCTTTGATGATATCACTGTCAGGATTACTCTGCTCTACTCCTATTGACATTTTTCAGAGCTCAGCCTAAAAAGTATTTTTCTTAGACACAATTTAGATTCCTGATCTTCATTGAAGAAGAAATGATTATAAATTTTTTAGGGTCAATTTGCAGTAACAAGAGAAATGTCAGGTGAACACCATGGCACACGACAGCAGTTCTAGGGATTCACCCTTAAATATAGCCATTGCAGAAGTTCAGGGAGCATAGATGCAAGACAAAGTTGTCTTGTTTTCAACTGGACTTGAAGAAAAATTATTAATAAGCTAGCAAAAGTGATTCTGTATCTTTTCAACACTGTAAAAATAGTTGCCCTGTCCAAAAAGAGTAAAAAAAAAAAAATCCATAGTTTGATCAAACACCAAAAAATATGTGTGATATAACTTTGGGATTGTTTTGAGGGTTTTTTGTTTGTTTTGGGTTTTTTTGGTTGGTTGGCTTGGTTAATTTTTTGGGGTTGTTGTTTTGTTTTACTTTGTTTTGCTTATTTGTTTGTTAGTTTAATCTGCCATATGTTGACCAGCAGATTAGTCATGATATTTCCTGCATAATTACCTACATCCTAGTTAAAACTGGCTTTGTTAGGGCCATTTTAAACCTCTGTAAGACTGTTTTTTCATTTTAATGTCGACAGTATGAGTCAAGGCAGGAGAAGAGTTAGAGTCTTGCAAAAATAAATCCGTGAAGACTGCAAGATTGTTTTCCAAACAAGCAATGTCATTTCACAAGGCTATGCAATTTATGCTTCTTAATCTGTTTGCATATCACTAGAAAGAAAAAGCTTTCAATAGTATGGAATAGTTCTTCACTATTTATGTAAAAGAAATTCTATCATAAGTAGCCATTGTGAAGTGAATTCTCTCTCTGAAAGTGTCCATCTGAATAACCTTTTCACACTTCCTTTAACTGGAAGGAAGTCTTTCAGACACAATTCTGAGGTGTATGGGCAAAATCCTGGTTTCACTGGAGTCAACAGACACTTACTATTGACTTAAATGAGACAGAAACTTGGCTCTGTGCTAGATAAAAATAAACTCAAATGAATGGTTTCTTTTTGGCTGTTCTCAGAAACAAAATGCATGATGAACATATTTTTATAGACTTTGATGCTTTTTTTGGCTATGCCCATGCTTCTTGGAAGAAGACCAGGAGGTTCTTTCAGGTTCATGTAACTTGTAAGAAACTGTACCTGCTGTCTATACTAAAGGAAGTGGAGGAAAAAAAAATCAGATTTGTTTGTGGTGAGAGGTTCCTCAGAAAATAAGTTGATATACTGCAGTGCATGAAGGAATAGATCAGTACTGAATCAGATATAATGTAATCTTAAAATATAGCATCTATAGTTTATCTCAGGGCCTTTGCACCAACAAAGAGTTATTTAAACCAAATAGGAAATGTGTTAGTATCAGAAATTTGTGTTTGTGTGTAGTGTCCATTCTCTTTACAAATAGGGCAGAACTTTCCTGGGGTTTTCAGAATGCTTCCCCAAAATCCACAAGTCAAAAATATTTCATGAGGTTTGTCTCTTACTTTTTAGAATGTTTTTTATTTTCTATAAATTAAACATATATTAATTTATATTACAATATTTTTAGAAATAATATTCTTAGGGGGGTTTGAAACCTTTTTGGAAACTTTTGTAATGTAACTTTCCAAGTTACTGACTTTGGACCACCTTTTTGAGACATTTCTGCTTCTGCACTGGAAGAGGGCATTACTTGAAACTTGAGTTTCATTTAATTTTTAGCCCTTTTTTCCAATGGAATTTTAATTGCATATAATAATAAGCACAATTTGCGTTAAAAAATTGCCAGTTTTAAGCCCTCACAAGCAATGCTAAGCAAAGAAATAAGAAAGGATATCATAAAGCTGCTATTAATATTGAATCATCATCATTTTAAAAGTCAGTGCCTAACAAAAAATGGTTCTACATCCACTTTTATTATGTTCAGTAAAGTGGCACAGATTAGTGAAGGTCCAACACACTAAAGCTATTAATGAACCTCTAGAATTTGAAGAATCATAATGGTTGCTTTAGTAGGATTTTGCAGATTGATACTGCTAAGTGATAGAATACCTTGGAGTTTAAGGGAAAAATAACAGGTTATCAGGATGTAGCAGGGTATCGAAATCTTAACAGTATTAATCTTAACTACCAAGTTCATTACTTGGTAGTGTGTATGTAGACAGTACTGTAGCTCAAACTGTGTGTCTGGGAATGTCTTTACCAAAGCTGTAGTGGTCATAGTCTTCTGCTTCTCTGTCTCATTGATGATCCATTTACATTGATGCTTGTCTTAAAAGTAGCCCTGAGAAATTCTTAACTGTCTCCTTTTGTGCAGCAAGTGGAAAAGTTTGTTTCCTCTTTTCCCCTTGTATATTCAAAGAGCTATATGTGTTCTTAGAGTTTACCACTTGGGAATCATTCCTTTCCTGGTGCAATGGATTCTGTTCTCACTTGTTAATGGACAGAGTTATAAAAGCTAAATTAATGCCCTCAGTTACATTCTTGGCATTTGGAAAAACTGATATGGATCAATGGTTATATAAATAGCAGTTGCATAAAAAATAGAATAGGAAGCAATCTAAACATGCAATGTAGTTCATTCTCTTACCCTCTGCCAGGATCAAATTCACCCACATAATTCTTTATATGTACCTAGCCAGTTCTTAAATGTGTCCAGTGGTGGACATTCCCCAAGATAACTAGGTGATCTATCATCAAACCTCAATTTCCATAGAGTAGGAAACTTTCTCCTGATTTCTGACATGAATATTCTTCACTGCGAATAAAGCTGGAAACTGTGGATCTGAAGGATAAACTACTCTTTTCAGAGATTCTGACTGATTTTTTACTATAAGGCTTTGTAATCCTCAGGCTGACACAATTTATAGTCATAATTCTATGGCAGAAATTAACAATGTCAAGTTTATGTGAT
The DNA here is from genome assembly GCA_002631895.1 of Agapornis roseicollis. NCBI lineage: Eukaryota > Metazoa > Chordata > Aves > Psittaciformes > Psittacidae > Agapornis > Agapornis roseicollis. Next base: position 47,729 of record NDXB01015476.1, on the reverse strand, counting down.
CTGCCTTAATTCTGATATTCTTAAATTAATACTTAATTTGAAATTTCATTTTTTTTTCAGAATGAATGAGGACACATTTGCATACACTTGTATGGACATATACAGACACTCACATCCTGAATTTATGGCATAGTCCCACATACTCACATGGGTATGGACTTTCCCATGTGGCACCCATGTAATATCATCTTACTGAGAATCCATTAATATAGGGCTCTAGGCATCTCACTAAAATTTCAGCTAACTTAATAAAAAAGCTCCCTTCAATAACTCAGCATTAATGCCTACCAGAATGCCACCCAAGCCACCCAAGAAAGCCCTATTATTGAAGTGGATTCTCAAATAGATCATTCTGTAAATATTTAATGAAAACCTGAAAAACAGAAATAAAACAATGTTTATTTTCCACCCCCACCCCTCACCTCCATTTAAGTAGCAGGGTCCTACTTTAGCATTATGCACCTTGGGTTAGTTTATGTACTTGGACAGTTTTGTACTGGTATAGATGAATTTGCAAATATAATCACACAGCCTGTGTGACAATTGGGTGTGACCAGATGAGCTTTTGAAGAGTAAAAGGAATGCCAGATCAAGTTTTTAAAAAGCATTTCCTGCTGTTTCATAAACATTCTTCTAAAGAACAAACAAGCATACAGTCAATGAAAGGATGTGAGAAAAAAATTAGTTGTCATAAATACAGGTGGCAGAATTGCTTAGGGTACGTTTGAGTTACTGATTGGTATATATAAAGGGATGTCTGCTACATTTTGTCTTTTTGGTATTTGGAGTGCTCTGTATGGTGTGTTGGTGCATTGCTTCAAATTTGATACCAGAGTGGTACTGATTCAAGAGCACCAGGAATCTTCTAAATTGTGCAGCACAAGACTACTGAGTGCAGAGGTAAGAGAGATTTACAAGGACAAATAATTTCTCCAGTGTATTAAATTTCAATTGTAATTGCATTCTTGGTGTATACTTGGTTCAGGAGTACAAATAGGACTGAGCACAAATGGGAAAATTACTCACTAAATCTCCTTTTTAGCTTTCCTTAGGACAGCTGAAAAATGGCTGTTCATCCTGGTTATCATGCAAAATTTCCATGAGAGCCAGTCAGTCATTCATTAATGTCAAAGTGTCCTTGAGAACAAGGAAGAACACTAGATATGGTGACACATGTAAATATGAATTAGTGGTTGACAGAGCAACAAACTTATTGTGCCACTAGGGTCAAGCACCTTTCATGTGACTGGTCACACAGATAATGGATTCTGATTCATGCACTTCTAACCACAGACTGTTTAATGTAGCATAAGTGACAAAATCTATATTTAGGGTGGGATATATCTCCCTTAACTTTAGCCACCAAAGAAACTGTCTAATCTAAGCTAGCCACCAATGTTTTAACCAGGTTCCCTCAGTCAATGGAGAGAGATCTTATATATCTGTCTTTATCACCTAAACAACTTCCTTGCAGAAGTCCGTCTCCTTTCATAGTCTTCCAAGAGATGTAGAAGATTAATATAGACATATCCTTGCCATTCAGTCAGAATGAGACTCAAAAAGTCCCACTCTCAAGGAATACAGATAAATAGGAAGTCACTGTGGAATATAAACCTGAAGTTGACAATTATATCCATTCATGTCAAGAAGGCATTCTGCAGAAATAGCATTACTTCAACAAAAATACTGCTTTACTATAGCTTTTGCCCAAGTTCAAATATATTGACAGCTCTTCAAGACAGAAAAGAATTAGTGGAGGATTTAAGAGAGATGAAATACTGAGACAGAGTAGCCTGATAGATGGTGATTTTTTTTCTTCCTAATGAGTTTTGCCACTCAGAGCAGAGAGAAGATGGAGGAAGCATCAAACCAATAAGGTTGTAGGTGTGTTTGTGTACATGTAATTAAACTTTCATTGTTCACTGTGTGAGTATGTAGATCAACCTGGTTTTACGGCTGAATTCCCTGTTAAAAAAATCTTATTTTTGTATGAGACTGTAATAAGTGCCATAGAATCTAATAATATATTATTTCTTTATCTTTGTTCATGGTCTTCTGTGAAGGAAGTGTTTCTAAAGTTCAAAGCTTCCTGACTACTTTTGAAGTCATGACAGCACTGTTCCAAGGGAGGGCTGTGATCTAGGCAGCTGTCCCCCAGGAATAAAAGTAAATTAATGGAAAAGAAAATCATAGAGATATAAAATGGTGCTTTCATCAATAGTGCTTTTCAGTTTTGCTTTATGATATGTCATCTGGTGTGGGAGGGGAAGTACTTTGAAGTGGTAGCATGTTCTGAAGCAGTCATTAATGCAATTCATACCTCTTCTTAGGTACCTAAATCAGAGTTCCCGATCCATTGAGGTGCTCTGTGCAGCCAGGATACCTTGCAAAACCCAGGCCTCTGCAAGCAGCCTGAAGGTAAAAAAATCTGTCAAAGAAAACTATTAACTGGAGAGCTTTGGGGTTGAAAATATAAAATATTTTTCAGTTAAGATTTTATAATTTGCTGGCTTTTTACAAAGACCTCACAGCTAGCCTAGCTTTCAGAAAAGTATCATACATTAAATTATATACAACCAGAAAAAGTAGTTTTCTCTTTAGCTTCTTTTAATTTCAAGCTTAAAATGATTCTATGATTGTATGTTTCACTCTTCCTTCTTCGCATTTAAATTATTAAGACTTAAAATCTTTTCACTTTACAAATACATGAGCACATTCCTATAATTTTCATCAGCACACACTTTTATAATGTGTTAATGCTTGTCGCATAGATTCTAATCTCACCAGGGAATTTTAATGTCTCCTTCGATGACACAAGCATCCCCTTAGTCAGTTGACACTTAATTAGAAAGGTTGCTCTTGTATGGTAGGAATCAGTAACTTCTCCTACTATGAGCATATCATGAACCTTCCATTGCATTTCCTTTCCTTTACAGATCAAAGAAAGTAGAGGACAATATATAACTGTTAATTCTCATGATAGATTGTACTAATTATTCAATTTTATTGGTTGACATATACAGTAGTTTTTACATTGCATTATTTTAACCAATAATGTATAATTCATATGAAATAGAAAGCTACATGGAAATAAGCTCAATATCTCCATATTTTCTGCCCTCTGGAAAGCCAGGTTTTAGCTGAGACCTACTGAAGAGAATCTAGAAACATAAGGAACTCCAATGCTCTGAGTTATCCTTGTATGTTCCTTCTGAGAGGTTCTGCTTTGAACTCAATCCCATTTAGGATTGGCTCTAACAGGTCAGAGCAATGCCTACTTAAACATGCATGGGGAATGCCCAAAGGAGAGTATCAGAACAGGAGATGCAAGCAGATTAACTTTCCCAGATGCTCTTCCTGCTTCCAGTAATTTGTAATTTAGGGGATTCCTTAAAGGATAATAGACTTTTCTTTCACAGATGGACTTCTCTTTCATGTCTTTTCCCGTGACTTTTGTCCTCTCTGCTGTCTACTAGAAAGCTGCAGTCTCCTGTGATAGGGATGCCTATAGCTTAGTTAAAAGTCTCAGGATAAATCCCTCCCTTTCTTTACTTTAAGGATTACATTTTAGTTTCATTTGGAGCTCTTTTATTTTTTTTTATTGGAGGAGACAGTGAACCTCTGATCAGATTCATTCTTCACTGTTTGCTCTTATACACCATTCACTCTCCGAATTACTTAATGATGTACCGAATTGTCTTACCTCTTCCCACATATTTGCTTCTTTTCCAGATATTTCCTGCTTTACAAATATATTTCTCATATTTGCGCCATCTCATAACATTAATTATCCTTGGTGCTTTTTGGTGAATATTTTCCAATTCTGCTAATTTGGTATATTGCGCAAAACCAAAATATTTTATTGCTGGAATTTATTATTATTTATTTGTTTAATATACATTACTGGAATTTCTCACATTATTACCGCAGTAAAACATTGAGAACTGGAGAGTATAACATGAATTTATTATGTTACAGTGTATTGGGTTTGCATGGCAAGGTTTTGGTAGTGGAGGGCTACAGTGGTGGCTTCTGTGAGAAGCTGCTAGAAGCTTTTTCCATATCAGATACAGCCAATGCCAGCCAACTACAGGATGGACCCATCGCTAGTCAAAGCCAAGCCCACAAGTGATTGTGGTAGCACCTCTGGGATAGCTTATTTAAAATGGGGGAAAAGTTACCGCTGAGGAGCAACTGCAGACAGAGAGAGGAGTGAGAATGTGTGAGTGGAACAGGGAAGAAGGAGGGGAGGAGGTGCTCCAGGCACCGGAGCAGAGATTCCTGTTGTGCATACCATGGGTGAGGCAGGCTGTCTCCCTTGGCTGGGACCCCACATTGGAACAGGGAAAGAGTGTGAGGAGTCCTCCTCTGAGCAGGAATAGAATATGTGTGATGAACTGACTGCAACCCCAATTCCCCCCCATCCACCTTCTCTGGGGGAGGAGATATCAAATATCAGGTGTGAAGTTAAGCTTGGGAAGAAGGGAGGGGTGGGGATGGTGTTTTAAGATTTGCTTTTATTTGTCTCATTGCTCTGCTCTGATTTGATTGGTAATAAATTAACTAATTTCCCCAAGTTGACACTGTTTTGCCCGTGATGGTAATTGGTGACTGATCTCTCCCTGTACTTATCTTGATTTACAAGGCTTTCAGTATATTTTCTCTCCAATGTCCAGCTGAAGAGGGGCTTTGGTGGGCACCTGGTGTCCAGCCAGGGTCAATCTGTCACAGACAGTTACATTATACAGCTTTACATTTGCTTCTGAAGACACTTTCCACCCTCTGTCATATGAAAGGGAAAGTAATATGCTAGTTTAATTTTTGTAAATTATATTTTCTAGGCATTCTAATTACTGAATACTGAAAAGGTCGGAGTACTATAGTTCACCAATATAATTTATGATACATTTCATGCAAGCTAAGGCATAGCACACATTAAGGGAAAAATGTAATCTCCATTTAAAAAAACCTCAACAAATTAAGCCAAGGGTGATGTCCGGAAGGGTTAATAGTTTTGAGTTTTAATTTTTTACTGCATTCATGTTTGTTAGATGGCAAAACTACAGCTGTTATTGAAATGTACAAAGATCAATTCATCTATAGCTTAGCTAATTGAGTATTCTTATGAAAAAGCAGGGAGTAAGGTGATGTTCCACAACAGATAATTTTACCTATATTAAATAGCTTACATTTTATGGATGAAAGAATCATAACTGGGAGGAATGAGAATCCAAGACTTCCTGGGAACCACAGTTTTGTTTCTATCATACAAATGTGTTACAATGCATGATATTTTTTGAGCTTTTGTGTGTGCAAAAACTTCATCACAGTTCTGCTGCAGATACAGTTCAAGCTATTCAGAAACTAAGGCCAAACTGATATTGTCTGTCATTAAGTGAAGCTGTACTTTGGCCATACAATAAACTAGTATTTACAGACATCAGTATGACTGCAGGTACAATTTCTGATTTAAATCTGTTGAATGACTCAAGCCTCAACTACCTGAGGTAACACTTCTTTCTTGAGGGCATGTTAGTATGGTTGAGTGTAACTAAACAGCTTGAGCCAGGACCTTTTTCATGTAGACAAATATTTGCTGCTCAAGTTGTACTCTGCAAGGGACACTTCAGTTCTTATCTAGCTCCTCTTAATCAGCTATAACCTAGAAATGACTTGCCATGTAACATGCTGTCTTGATTGAAAGCAGATCAAGATATTTGGGGGAAAAAAAAAGGGTAGGACATATATTAAACTAATACATTGCAGAATTAACTCATGCGCATGTATCTGTTCTATGAACTTAAATCCAATTAGAATAGTAATTTTTATATCTGAAATTATTTTTTCTCATATAATAGAGGTAAGGTGTCTTTTAGAGGGAAAAAGAGTAAAATGTATCATTCCATTTGAACAAGAATGGAATGCATCATGCATTGCATTTTTTAAAAATGGATTTAGAATTCCAAATGCTGTTTGTAATGAAATGGTATCTGTAAATGCAATCACAGAATCAACATCAACCGACTATTTTGTACTCTTGTGTATCCAGTGGAAAATTGAATTTTTATTATTAAGCTTGGCATCTTATTAAACTTTTCTACTCAAATACATATTTTTCCTTAACTTTCCTGTCCTAATACTCACAAGAGAAACTTTTTCTTTCTCACATTTATTTATGTCTGACAGGATGGAATTCACTTATAATTTTTTACATTAAATCAGTCTATCATTATAAACTACCTTATTTCTAAGCTCACGATGTGTATTTAGGTGAAAGAGTTCATGTCCTTCAGAGATATTTTTGTGACACTTTCTGTTTGTTTGGCTATGTAGCACAATTGTGTTTGAGCAAAGTAAGTAAACAATAATAATACATTTCAGTAAATATGAGTCTCAGTGGTTTCAAGGGGGTATTATTGCAGGCTGACAATTAGCACAATTGATTTGTTTAGTCATTCTGGATTTTGGACATTCATATATGTATTTTCAATCAAATCTCATTCAAGGTATGCTACAGAAAAAAAAATCCTCTTGCTCATACATACTGTCAGTACAGTAAATCCCCCTAAGAGAGGACTCCTGAATACGTATTTAGGAAGACAGGGAAAAGTTTAAAATGACAGAACTATGTCTGAAGCGCTGCTATAGCGGTTCACCAAATAAGAGTCACAAGCATCCTTTAAAAATATCCTTCAAATTAATAGCTCTAAAGAAGAAAAACATCTTCTAAACAGTTATGTTTTGCTATAAGTAATGGTCTCAGAATCCTCCATGCAAAACCTCTGATAAACAATGACCACTCATCATGGCTACCCTTGCAAGAAAATATTTGAACTGTTTTGCAGAAATCTTACTTTCTGTCAGAGTGTTTTTGACCGCAGCAGGATTCATAGAAGTGGGAGACAGGCTTCTCATATGACAGCACCCCACAAGACAGAGAAAAAGCATGAACATTTTCCTGTTAAAAGAACCAAAGACCTGTCAATATAACCAAAATAACAACACTCCTTGTTACTGGGATTTGGGCTGAATCTCATGTAGGACAACTTCTAACCCTTTCACCACATATGACGAATTAGGATGGACCTAAAGAAAGCTATGTTTGTAGATCAGAATATTCTCTGTGCCTTGGACTGAATTTGTCTTGGAGTCAGGAGCCTGAAAGGGTGGTAATGATGTTCCAGCTTCCTTTAAATGGACAGTAGCATTCACAGTCTTTAAAATATTCCTTCAAGGAAGGAAACACACTGGACACAGCCAAGTAATTCTGTTTAACTGCAGTTGAGTAGACTTTCTGAGGAGACATGACAGTTTTCTACATTTTCTACAGTATTCTATGGAAAAAAATTGTCACCAACCCTAAGGTGACACATGTAGCAACAAGGTGCTCAGAGATTGTCTGTAGTAAAACATGACTTTACTATTGAAGTTGAAAACATGTTATGGGGAAGGTTAGAACTGGAAAAGTGAACATACTATCTTTCGTTCTGAATAAGTCTCCTTATATGCTTAAACCTTGGACAGTCTATATCATGAAAGAAAACTTTTTGTTTTTTATTGTTATAGCAGTAGCCAGGCCTGAAACAAAAAAGAGACATCAGTGTCAAACAGAAAAGACCATCAATGAATTTTCTCCAAAACACAATAATCAAAGAATTATTTATTTTATTTTACTTTATTTTATTAAATTCTGTATACAGCAAAAGGAAGCAAAAGGCATACCAGCCTACCTAGACTTTGAATAATGTTCTGTACTGTCCAAAACGTAGGACAACACAGCAGAAAGCATTTGCCAAACAGCATGAATGGCTAATTTTTAAATTCTCTTTTCTTTGAGTTCCAACATATGTCTTGCATCTCAAGTTTTTTCAGGAATAGAACCTGTCAAGATGCTTGCTTAGGGACATGCTATGTTATCAGAAGGAGGAAAAAGCACAGGAAAAAGAGAATTTGTCCTATACATTCAATAGTACTAGATACCAGGCAGGACTGCTAATGTTGCCATTTTGACCCCAGAGATATATTCAGGAAGCAAATTATCTGCTATTAACACACCCACTTTCTGTCCCCTGCTTCCCAAACAAATTTGGCTCTGTGTGAATGTAGGATGGGGTAATTTGACTTTTTCAATTACAGCAGACAGCTGTGAGTGATACATGACATGAAAATTAATTACTCCTACTCTTGCTCATTGAGAACAAATAGAGCTGTGCAGTTATGCTGTGTTGATGTCTATGCCTGACAGGTATGGAGCGCAAGAAGATAAAATAAGCCTTTATTCCTAGTTTTATTAATTATTCCTATACTTACAGAAAAAGAATATTATACAAACATCATAATCCCTAATTTCTTCTCAGTCTCTCCATTATTCATGACTGTGAGATAACTCCATCGTGCTCCCAGGCTCTCAGGTTTAATAGCAGAATGTTAAATTAGATGCCCCTTTTCCCTTTCCACCCACTGCTAAACTGTTAAATTTTTCCAGTTACTCCTCAGTAAGATGAACAAGCTATATAATTTCCTTCCTATTTCAGCTATTACAGTTCTGATAATTTATCAAAACTGTCTTTTTGTCTCTCTCCTCAGCTGATTCAGCTTTCTTCTTTTCCTTGTAGGCTTTACTACGCAGGCTATACTGCAAGCCTTCTTCCCAACTTATCAGTTTTTTCTCAGCCCAGACTCATTGTCCCCCTTCCTATTCTGAGCTTAGATTTCACTGATTCAGAAACTTTCCATTCCTTCTTTGTGAGCAGCAACTTCTATCAGCTTGTCACTTCTAACCCAAGCTGCCAGTGAGTGCTTAGAGTTCAGCTGCTTCTGCTCCTTGGCCTCTCTGTCTTTCTTCTCTGTATCTTTTTCTCATTGGAAGCATCTACAATTTTGCAATTTAGCACATTCTGAATTTCCTTCTTTGCTCTTCTCTGAGGCCTTTAAGCCTTGATTGCTTATACCAGAAATATTTTAGTTATTTCGTGATGCATTTTACTTATTCTGATTACAGTTTGAACTCTCTCAGTGGTACAGATTTGAGCAGAGTTTGTGAGATTTTGCCTCTGTCATGAACTCAGAATACGAATAAGGATAAGCAGGAATGGTTTTGGGGACTTGTATGTTAGCATCTGAATCACTGAGCCATGGTTAGCAGCTCTAGTTTGCATAAATCATTTGAATTAGGGCATAATGAGAGCACAGAGGCTTTTTAATTTTTTTTTCTGATGTTTTCTGACAGTTCATTTTGAAAAAAAAATTCAACGGCTTTCATAGTATAGGAAATATGATAAATGGGTTCCTCTAAACACATGCATTTCAAATCTGGGTGCCTATGGTCAGGCTCCTAAAATCTCATGTAGACAGTTACACACTTTCAATTACTCTGAAGCATTGAATAGTCTCATCTCGCAGTGTCTGTAGTGGCTCATCTGCCTGATTTCCCTTCAAGTGCACCTGAATGTATCTCTGTGACCTACTAGGCATGAGAAATATCAGTCCATTCAGCTGCATCTGCTCCTGAGCCATTCCTGGAAGGTATCTGACTTCCAACTAAGTCTGTTTGTTGTATCCTACACTGAAGCAGGCTTTTGCATTACCAAGTGCATGTGAGTGCCAGTGTTTTTCTTCTACTTATTGCTCTCTTGTGCGTGTTCCTACTTATGTCTCCAGAGATTCAGCCACATAGGAGGTGTCGTGGTCCTCTGGTTGGTTGGGCCAGTTCTGAACACATCAGCAGAGGGTGAAGGATGACAAAGGTTTGTGTCTTCTTCCTATCTTCTGTTTTGTTTTATCTTGCTTTGTTTCCTGGACCACAAGATGTTGCTTCCTGCTTATTTACTCACGTCCCAAAATCTCTCTTTCCCTCATGTGCATTATGCAAATGGCAAGATCCATCTACATGTGTCTAGCCACACACCCCAGAGAAGAGACTGCATTATCTGAGGAGGACATGCCATGGGCAGTGCAAGAGGAAGGCACCAGTCAAACTGAAGTAGTTCTTTTGCTTTTTCACAAGGCAAACAAATGACAGATCTAGCTGTGTCTGACACTTTCTGAGCACCAGAGATTCTCTCTCCCTCTAGGGAACCTCAGGTTAATGAGATGGAAAATGCAGTCAGCATATTCTGCTGTATCAGAAACCACCAAACTTAAACTGCTCCCATGCCTCTGACCTGTGCCTTTTTTCTAAATCTAAAAGACTGTTCATATCAGATTCTTAGTTCAGTCCTAATCTGATTTTTAAAATCTTCCCTGTGCCCTTCATACTAATATTTTGAAAAGGAAAAGTAAAGGAGACAGCCTCACAGGTACTGAAGTCTCTACAGGAATTTTCAGGCAGAAAATAAAATTGCCTGTGGGCTGTAGATTTTCATAGAGTACATGCAAAGCAGAGGTCACCTTTAACATTAAGGGCACGAATCTCGTTTTCCCTCCATCATTTGAGCTTTGGTGTAACATCATTAATAACTTCAGCAGATTCACACTGACTGATCTGTGCGATTACTAAAACCATTAGCTTGGCCCAGACCTTGTAGTTAAAATGTAACTAATAGCAACGAAAACTCTTAACTGTGCTTTAGAGAGAGAATAATGAAAAGCTGCTGACAGCTTCGTAGGAACCATATCACACTGCTCACTTATTTTATAGAAAACTCACCATTACTAGATCCCATTTTTTTTTTTTTTTTTTTTCTTTTTTTTCCCCCCTGGTTTTGAAACAGAAGTGAGGTTCTGAAAGATAAAAGATCTATCATAAATAATTCAAAAGGCAAAATCGCAGGATTTTTTTCCCTCTTATGCTCCATTTACACCTAAAATGTGAGAAGCTGAATCTGGCAAAGGAGAGAAGGCAAGACAGCAGTTTGAGCTTGTTTTGAATTTTGTTACTGGAAAGACAACAAGGCTTAGCAATCTGCTCTGAGAGAAATGTGTTTATCTTTCTAGCTACTGGGCTATTTACAGAGTTCCTAAAATCCCCAAATATTAGTGCTTTTGGGTGATTGAATAGATTGAAATTGTAACATGAAAAACAAGGCAATGATTTTCAGGACAAATATGAAGATAGGAGTTCCAAATATAACAATTGCTGGAGACATAGACTTAAAACATGTCCTGTTCTAGCTGTTGTGGTTATACCAAGAAACAGTAGGCTTTGACATAAGGCTTTGTGTTTTGCTGAAGGGCTGTGGGCCACACTGACATCCTGTGTGCAGTCATACAGCCTTGGAGTTTGCTGGAGCACTAGGAGTCCAATCTACTGCTGCTGGTAGAGGCTTTCTGTTATCATATTTGTTTGTAAATACAAAGACCTCTACCAAAAATAATTGCAGCAATGAGTCATTCAGAAATTATGACCCTGTTTCTGTTATTAACACTTCTAGTGGCTAAACAAGCCAGCTGTGATATGCAGGATATGCAGTGCATTTGTTCATGGTTCATTATACCAAATATTTCTTTTTTTCTTCCACCCTTCCCCCCCCCCAAACTGAGTAGTGGTACAAAACTAAAAGCTGGCATCTCATGTCTTATTCAAATATATCTATACTGACTTTACCCCGATACTCACTGTGCTCAAGTGACCGTGCCTGTACTTCTCCTCCATCTCAAAGTCTCCCACTTCAGGCAATAAAGTTCTGCTTCAGAAGTGGTAGTGCCTGAATTAAGTTTATTTCAGATTCTTCTTTCCACAGGTACTCACTTCCATAGATTAGAGAAACCATTTCTTAGGAGCATTGCAGAGTGTCACATCTTTAATACATCAGATATCTCAATTTTGGCTGTATCCTTTATGGAGTACTGCCAGCACCAATATGGCTAGACCTTGTACATCATTTCTCTGCCTGCAGTTCTTAAGATTTGTGGGCTTCTAAAAAGATTTCCTGCAGTATTCAAAGATGCTTGCTTTTCTTGGCTCCTTTTACGGATGCACTTCAAAGCAATACAGTGACTTGCAAGGATCTATAGACTGAGGTTAAAACCATGGAGCTAATTAGAGTGTAACAATAGGGTACCTGGATGCTTACAGTACAGAGAGCAAAGTATGCAAATCTGTGACAGTTTGGTTAATGGATTTCTATTACAAGTCATCATTCTCTCTGCCAAGGCAATAAAAATGAGTCTAACTGATATTTATGGTTGCTGTGACACAGCAATACATCCATGTGGAATACTTTGTGTACAAAGCACTGGCTTCTAATAGATATGTTTCTCTCAGTTGCTGTGACTGGCACAACCTATAACTAACAATGACCCATCCTCCTCTTTAGTGTTATGGCAAATCTAATTCTGAAAAATTAAAGTTCCTGAATTCGAGCCTATGCACCCAGTAAATCATAGCGCACAATATGGTCATACAATGGCACATAAATCTACTTTTACAGACACTACTTCTGGAACATTCAGTAAGAATCTGATAAAATTTAGTGTTTCTACTAGGGAGAGGCAAAACATTCAACATGGGTTTGCTCTTATGACAGTTCACTTTTATATAAAAGTCTCCATGTTACATCTTGGCCCATTTTTGGTGCTGAATTTTTGTTCTTGAGAGAAATTTGTTATTGGAAAAAAATATGCAAAAATGTATAAGAACAGTTAAACCCAGCTGTGATTAATTTAATATTAATTTATGCTGGTTTTGAGCTACAGTGTATTCATATTTTTCCAAAGTTATTTTCAAATTTAAACTGTTTAAGCAAATAACATGCACTGCTTCATAAATCTGAATTTATATCTAACTGAATTATATGAATACAGCCAAGTTACAATCATATAATTTCTGCTTCTAAACTTTAAAGTAATTCAGATCATCACTTCTGAGAGTCACAATTTTCTTCAAAACCAAAGTTTATTTTTATGTTATTTTGATTGTTCAGATTATATGAGTTTCCTGAATAGGTACTATATGTTTACATATTTTTCAAGAGTAATGCTTTCTCTGCATAGATCCTTAAAAAAAACCAAAAACAACCAAACCCAGACCAACAAATAAAACCCTTCCAAATAAAACCATCAGAAAATACTGAAACAAAAAATATGAAAAGCTCTTATTTTCTCATACAGATTTTAGCATTTACCATGTTTCACTTCCTACTTTCCTCCTGTATTCCTCCACACCAAAGTAACACCAGAATGGGGTTAGAGTTAACTAGAATTTAATTTACTGTTTCAGGTGAATGTGCATATCTATTAATCCTGTCAAAACATATTTTGTTTTACTTTTAATGGCAAACCTTAAATATTTCTACAAGGCACACATCTCATCAGCATTCACCCTTAGAAGAGCATTAGGTTAAATAGAGGCAGGTGAGAATTTCCATTTTAATTTTCTGTGATTTATGCATCTGGTTTTGCTCAAGAGCAGAAATTTTAGTATTTCCCAGAAAATTGAATTACTAACCCAATAATTGGTCAGTCAGCAATGTTTGTTATTTATTATGAAAGTGAAACAATTTTGTTGAACTTTTAATGTGAAATGCATTTCTAAAGACTCCGTTTTACAGCATGTTTGCGAAATATTTCTAAATGGCAACATGCGGTTTTACACTGTCAAAGAAAAAAGCTTTTGCAGTAAGAGCATGAAGTCTTAGTGAGTACTCCCCTGTTATTGCAATGATAACATTCTGCTTCTTGATGACCAAATAAATTTATTGGAAGGGGATCCTTATCAGGTCCACCCCACACGCAAGGATGGCTTTTCTGAAAGTATCACAGGTTAAGATGTTGTAGTTTAACCTCAGCCAGAAACTAAGCCAGCCCAACATAGCCACTCATTCACTCTCCCCTAGAGGAAGGTGAATGTTCAAGTAAAATCCACCCCCAGTTCTTTTAAGCTGAGAACATAATCTAAAAATGGTTTTCATCCTCAAGTACAATCCTGTTCCTAATCCAGACTTGGTTGGTTTTCAAACTCTCCCTTGGAAGACTGCCCTGGCAAGGAGTGGTTTTACATCCATAGCAATACCCTAAGTAAGGCAACTGGTGCCTGATCCATAAAAGGCACTCCAGCTATACTCCAGAACAGGTCCCATGTTAACTACAGAGCAACTTCTCCTAGGCTACTTCTGGCTGCTTCTGGTATTGAGCCCCACTGCTGTGAGGTTGTCCAAAAATAAGTCTCTGCATAAAAAAGGAGACTTTAATCTTCACCGTTGTCAGCCTACACTAAATTACAAGAAGAAAAGGAAATTCATCCTAAAATAATGAAAACAGACTTGGTTCAGACATAATTTAGGGATTAACAGCAGCTGAACTTGAGGCCATCATCTTCTCTCTTTTCATTGCTAATCATTAGGAAGTGCCTCATTTGATCAGTATTGCTCAGTTAAATAAAATAAAAAAATGCTAAATGCATATAATGATAACAGTCAACCACTATGTCATAAAGTTTTGTCTAAAGAATTGCTTATACCCAGGAACCTTTTTTTCCTGTAACATCTTGTGTGAGCTAAGGAGAGCAGTAACATACACTATATATTTGTCATACTCTGTTTTTCCATACGTTTACAATTTAAGTTCTACAAAATGTCATGTAACATAAACATGCAGAGTGTAGAGTTTACAGAACACTTTTCATTAAACATCTGCCTTTCCCAAGCTGTCCCCATTGTGAAAGTAAACATGTTCTACCTGTATTGAAAGACAACTTTCTTTAAACAAGTGAAGCATTGCTTGTTTCAAGAACGGGTATAAAATAGAAGGTACTTTATTTTTTTTACTCTCTGTTTGCATACTCTTTTCATTGCATCAAATAGCCAAGATAAGCTACTCATCTAATCTAATATTGGAAAACTTAGAGTATTTAAATGAACTCATTTTTTAAATCAATTTAAAATTTTTGGATGGATTCATTTTCAGCTTTTAAGGATAAATTGAGTCAAATATATCATTAAACAAGGGGGAAAGCCTTTCTAGCAGGTTATAATTCTAAGAAGTTAAGTGGGATCACTTAAAGTTAATAAACAACTTGACAAAGACTATGATCAATCTTTATTTCTCCTTTTCCATGGAAAAATAGTATTTCAGAAGGCATGGTTGAAGTTGATGACAAAACAAAGCAATAAGAAAAGAAAGCAGATCAGTTGCATAAGGGACCCAAAAAGAAACAAGCCTCAGTTTTGTTTATTGCTGGACTGCTGTCAGCGATCCCCCCATAAGGTATCAAGCAGGAAACTAATATGTGACAAAAGAGAAAGGTCATTCACCACAATAAGTCCGCAAATGTTTAGAAAGGTTACACAGTACAATCTGAATTGTGAATGCCATGGTTATACCACGGATGAGCAGTAAGGCAGTGAAGTTTAATTAAAACCAGAGTGATGCTATTAAACTTTAATAATTTGACCAGAATGCATGCAGCAACATTTTTCATAAGCTCAAGCCAGTGCAATACACAATGAGGAAACCAATAAGTAGTGAATTACAATAATCAATATGTGAAATGACAAAAGCATTAATCAACATTGCATCAGTGTTCTGACCTAGGAAGAAATTAGTTTTATATAGATCACATAAATATGAGATAAATTATATACTGGGCCAAATGAATGGCTCATGTAACTCAATTGCTGATATATGCAGCTGGTGACACATTTGGCTCTAGTGATGAATTTGGATGATTACATTTTGACATGATAACATACTGAGTCAGGCAATTAGCATAACAACATTTTCACAAGGACTTATTTTGACGTAAAATTTATGTAGATTCAGCTGCTCTCATGCATTTTTCTTTTTTGCATAGGACATAATCCTGCTCACATGAAAATCACACCAGGTGCGTATTCTGGTCCTGGAATTTTTTTTTTTTTTTAATTGAAAGGAACATCACTTAGTATAGAGCCCTGGATCAAAAGTGATCACAATGGATGAAATAAACCAGGCAGGAGACCATTTGCAAGTGTTCAAAGACTTTGTAGCCCAGTGAGAGAAAATTAGTCTTAAAATTTGTCTAATGGAATGATCCTTTCAGAAACACTTTTTATTTGAGTTTTTATATCAGAGGTGGTGTAAAGGTAGCAGAGAGAGTGTTTGTTGTCTTGCTAAAGATAGTATAGAATAGCACCAGTTATAATAAATACATAGCCATTCAAATTTTCTCAGGTCACCATCAGGATAGATGATAGACTGTTTCAAGAGATATGAACAGGTTCTCTTACTATCATAGAATTATAGAATCATAGAATGGTTAAGGTTGGCAACGACCTTAAGATCATGTAGTTCCAACCCCCCTGCCATGGAAGGGACACCTCCCACTAGACCATGTTGCCCAAGGCTCTGTCCAACCTGGCCTTGAACGCTGCTGGGGATGGAGCATTCACATACACACTTCTTTGGGCAACCTATGCCAGTGCCTCACCATCCTCACAGTAAACTTCTATCCTTATACCTAACCTGAATGTCCCTTGTTTAAGTTTGAGCCCATTACACCTTGTCCTATTGCTACAGCCCCTGATGAAGAGTCTTTCTCTGGTATTTTTGAGTTTTAATATAAATGAATTGGCACATACATTGTTATTGTGAACTTCTTACAGAAATGGAAGGAGGGGGTGAAAGTGAATAGCAGTGTGGCTGCATCCCCTAGGTGCACCTCTCTCAGGAAATAAAACTATCTTTGGAAGAGAAGCAAGAGCACAAACACAAAAAATATGCAAGAGAAGATTTTTTGGCTAATAAGCATAAGTAGCAGTTGAATTTGAGAGAGACTTAACTAGAATACATCTGAGTTTACTAGCCAGAAGAAAAGCTCTGCATGAATACCCAAGGGAATTTTCTAGGAACTTAAGAAGTGTTTAAGAAAAAGAAAAAAGCAAAAGGGTGAATTTGAAGCATCTTCAATACACCTTTATTAAATCCTCAACATTTCTGTATTCTGTATCTAAAAAAGCATATGAAAAATAAATGAAAATGACAGGTTGTAGGCACTATGCTGGCTGACAGAGTGGTGATCTGTATTGATCCTGCCAATGTCTCAGAGCTGTTCACTTGCAATGATTGCTTCTTTGACTGTTCACTCAATTCTTGTTAACAAAAAATTCAGTGAGATCCATTAGTCTCCTCAATTGCTAGTGACTGTCAATGAAGAATTTGTTTTTACTTGGACTAACTCTAACTTTGTTAGATGAAAAGAATGCTCATGAAGTTACTGAATAATTCAGGAGTGACTCAAAGCCTGACCAACAGCATTAAACTGAATTTATTCAACAATTTAGGCAGAGCTGAAATCGCAACAGTTGGTTTGATATTCAAGTAAGATATTAAAAAAACAATACTTTCCTAAGAATTCTGCATGCCAAAGGTAGATTGAGCAGAATTCTTTAACTTGTTTCTGACCAGAAAATGTGTGGTTCTCACTTGAAAAAGGAGGAAACATAAGACGGACACTAACATCATCCTAAAGGAAAAAGCATATGAACAAACAAAAACTGTATTATCTTGCAATCACAGTAGCAGAGCTCTGTTTCAAGAGAACTAGAGAACTAGTGTCTGAATACTCACCTTTTTCCACACTTACTAACACACTGGAAGGACTTTATGTTAGAAGTGATAGACTTCTACATGAATGGGGATTGCTTTTATCTTCATAGCTAATACCAAACAAAATGCCATGTCTGATGAAAATAAAATCATGATCATCAAAAAATAGAGCAAGTGGGTAGAAAATCCAGGTTGAAAGGAAATAGAAATAAATCTTTGAATTAGAAAACTGATAGGTCAACTGAGTCATGCTGAACACTTCCAGCTTCATCCATTTTCTGTTTCCACTGTTCTGATTGCTATGAATGCTGAAATGTTAAAAAAATGAAACAGTAACAACTGAGAACAGATGGGGACTCATTTAGGATAAGCTGTGCAGGAATATATAATAAAGGACAATATTAGTCCCAAACCACCAACAATTAAAGCTGTATCATTCTAGAATTTATGTATGATTATTAAAGAGTCATTGATTGAAAATCTATCTTTATTCCCTAATTGAGTTACTTTGCTCAGTTTCTCTAAGTCACTGGAAAAATAAATCAGGAATTATAAAGTTGAATAAAATGTTTTTTTCAAGTATTAAAAAATGTCTTGTAGGCAAAGTTCTATAATGTTACTGCAAAAAATTGTACTCTGGGAAAATTTTAAACTTATGCTCCTTACTTTTTGCCAGAGCACACTTTGTATGCTGGGCATTAGCAAGATGCCTGTCATTATAAATAACACTTTCAGGCAGCAAAGAAAATGAATTTTGGCCCATCTTTATTGTTAGCTACTCTGTAGTTACTTGTTATATTTCATTAAAAAATATTATGTGCCTATCACTTCCAGAAAAATATTGTTGTTCTATTATCTCAGCCTAAAAGCTAAAAGCAGTAAAACATAACATGCTTTGACATTGTGATTTATTGTACAAAAGTGCAAACAGGGGAAAATTGATATGAAATGAACCTAGCAAAATTAATGTGTGTTTTGGCATCTCTTGTTTTATGAGAAGGTTACACTAAGCAGTTTGCTGGTCTGGAAAAATGTCCTTATTTTTCAGCCCTCTAAAACATTTTCCAGATAGTTTACAGGTTCAGTCTGTCCCAATATGTATTGTCCAAAAGTTCACTGTACTGCTGAAAAGTGGAAATGTGTTTTGTTTTGTTTTGTTTTTGTTTTTTTTTTGCAAGTTCATACATGAATTACCTAAAGATAGACATTTTCACATAAATAACTGCTTTGGAAGGTAAATTAAATGAATCCTGAGAGTTTGTAGCTTTTGTGTTCCAGGATTTCACATTCACCAATCCTTAAACGAAGGTGAAAATTTGCATTTTACGCTTATGAAGAGAACTTTACAAAAAATAGCAAATAGCAAAATTGCTTGAAGTCCAAAATAAAAGTATTCTTATTGGATGGATCTGTATATCTCAACTGTGACTTACTTTTCTTTTGAACTGACATTAACTTCATGACTCTTGCTTCAGAATAAACTTCAAGCAATAAGAAAAGCCGTGCATGCTCAAAGAGTTAATTGAAGACCATCACAATGTGACCTTCCAAGTTTCTGATATTCTGTGAAGAGATCTACAAATCCTCCTTTTCCATTCACTTGGGTAAGATGTGAACATAGGAATAATTTCCTAGGACGTAAACCACATTTTAGCAGTTCAGTTCCATTGTTACATTTAAATTTCTACAATCTGCTACTATGGCTTTATTTTTCCTTTGCAACAGTGTTGTTTATTTGTGGGGGTTACTTGTAATTTTTATTGTTTGATCATTATATTGGTCTTCAGCCTTCAAACACTTTATAGAAGGAAGCATGACAGCTTTTATTACTAGAAGGCATGAATCAGCATTATGGTGCAGCCAGTGAATAGTATTTCTCTAGACTTGAAGAATGCTGATCTCATTTACAAAGTGCATTACTTTGCTTTCCATTCTAAGAGTAGTATATTAATATTTTTTTAAAATGACATTTCATGATTAGCTAAGCATGACACCTACACAGTCATTTCAAATAAGATTGCCCGTTCTCAAAATTGCTTTACTATGTCAAAGGAAACAAAAGTCTTTCTTGTAAGTTTGTTTAAAATTGAAAAACTATTATTTAAATTCACTTTGAATAGCAGATCTGACTTTTCAGTAAAGAAATAATCGAATTTCTATGTTTTCTTTTCTACTATTCTATATTACACTTTATTTTCCAAAGACTTTCAACTCTCTTTGGGTTTGGAAGAAATATTTAATGAAAAGGCAAAATGTTTCCTGTTTCTGGTGAAAAATGACAGAGATTCACAGGAAATATTTTGCCTCTTCATTAAATATGAGTTGAAATTCAATGAACTTATACAGGCTGAAAAGCAGCACCTTTTCTAGGTTCCTCTGTAATCTGTGACATTTAAAACTGAAAATTAGTGAAGAGAGGTTTATTTCTAGTGCAGGTCAACATTGTAACTGTTCAGCTCTATGTATTTGATCACTTGGACTATCTTTATCAGTCTTTCAGCATCATGGTAGCTCTGATGTCAATTAAAGCTTCTCATTTCAGATACCGGACTCCCTGTTTTTGATGGTCACAGCGCCTATTCTGAGAAATGTTAATTAATTCCCTAGTAGGCTGGACTAACCTCTTTGCAACTGAATGCACTAGTTTGCATCACCATGTCTGAATAATATATAGGCATCTAAAGGCAAGAAATGCAGAAAGCTGCATTTCCCAAAAGGCAATGAACCTAGGAACATGCAGCTGAAACACACCACCAAAGTAGTATTTTTGTAGTTTTGTCCAGACAGCTCTCAAGATGACTTGCCACAATACATACTGAGATCAAATCAAAGAACAACATCTGTATCACAGAATCACAGAATCACTAGGTTGGAAGGGACCTCTAAGATCATCAAGTCCAACCCATGCCCTACACCTCCACTAAACCATGTCATCAAGTTCTATATTCAGTCTCTTTTTAAACACCTCCAGGGATGGTGACTCCACCACCTCTCTGGGCAGACCGTTCCAATATTTTATTATTCTTTCTGTGAAAAACTTCTTCCTAATATCCGACCTGTACCTTCCTTGGCGCAGTTTGAGACTGCGTCCTCTCATTCTGTCCGTTGCTGCCTGGTGAAAGAGACCAACCCCCACCTGTCTACAACCTCCTTTCAAGAAGTTGTAAAGAGTGATAAGGTCACCTCTGAGTCTCCTTTTCTCCAGGCTAAACAACTCCAGTTCTCTCAATCTCTCCTCATAGGGCTTGTGCTCCAAGCCCCTCACCAGCCTTGTTGCCCTCCTCTGGATGTGCTCAATCATTTCCACATCCCTCTTAAACTGAGGGGCCCAGAACTGGACACAGTACTCAAGGTGCGGCCTCACCAGCACCGAATACAGGGGAAGAATAACCTCCTTGTTTCTGCTTGTTCACCTATGATCGAGATAGTAACACTTTTTTTTTGCTTTGTGCAAAACTTACAGCAGTAGCTGGACTGAATCTTGTGTTTATTTGTAATGCTTAATTCTGCCATTATGAGATTTTTTTTAAAAAAAGGAAGAAAAAAAAGAAAAAGAAAACCCACTAAGCATGCTCCAGGACTGTAGGAAGGATTTCAATGATAGACTACTCAATCTTCAGTTTCAGAAATTCGTTTGTTTCTAACTTTCATCTTTCAGAGACCTTTGATCTGATTCCCATTTCCCATCTTGCAACTTCAACATGTATAATGTTGCTTCATTATTTTCTGGCAGCTTGCTTCATGGTGAGCAGGTGTAACATGAAAATAGTATTTAAAAGCAATCTCTACTGCTGTTTATGACCCCTGAAAAGTAATCTGTGCTTGAACCACCAATTTGAAAGAAAAAGCATGTCTTAGGTCCTTGAAGTTTGGAACAGCTTTTTCTCTTCTGCTTTAGGATTTTGTATATGAAACTGGCTCACAGAAACCTTAATATTGCTGTACCAACCCTATTTTGATGCAGATGGTTACATACATGTTTTTAGTGCTTTTTGAAGGACAATGGAGGAGGATGTGGCCAATCTCTTTTCCCAAATAACAAGTGATAAGACTAGAGGCAACAGCCTTAAACTGCATCACGGGAGATTTAGGTTGGATGTTAGGAAAAATTTCTTCACTGAAAGGGTGATCAGGTACTGGGACAGGCTTCTCAGGGAATCATTATTGTTGAAAAACTGTGTAGATGAGGCCCTCAGTGACATGGTTTAGTGGTGGTCTTGGCAGTCTTGAGGTAAATGTTAGACTTGATCTTAAATGTCTTTCCCAACCTAGCTGACTCTATGATTCCAATGCTGGATTAAGGTACAGTGAAGGAAAAGGAGCTGAGGAAGGAAAGTTACTCTGTTTTCATTGCTTGTCAGATTACTTGTCACAAAATAGAGCAATGCACAATATATATAACTTAGACTATTTTTATACCCTCTCTGTGTAGCTGTGGCTCAGGTTACTCTGGTAGCACTATCTATCTGATGCTCTTAGACCAGGAGTGAAGTACTTGTATTGGCCAGCATGTTGCCTTCTTTTGGCACTGGTGTGATTCTTATCCCTAAACTATCTCATGACACAGAATAAAATAAAATAAAATAAAATAAAATAAAATAAAATAAAATAAAATAAAATAAAATAAAATAAAATAAAAACAAGGGAATGGGGAATGGGAGAGAAAGGGGAAGGGGAAGAGGAAGAGGAAAAAGAAGAGGAAGGAGGCTGGGAGGAGAGGGAAGGGGAGGAGAGGGGAGAAAAGGGGAGAGAGAAAGAAAGGGAAGCAGAATGAAAGGCAAAAGAAGGGAGGGCAAAGTAAGGAAAAAGAGAAAGGCAGAAAAAAGAAGCAAGCAATCTGTTTGAAACTAGGTCATGGATCATTATGACAATAATAGTTGCTTCCCTGAAGTCAAGGATTCTGAAACTGAAAATATTTTGACAGTTTTCATGTAGCAGATCTAAAGTATTGAAGCAATCCAAGGTTATTAACCCCCAAGTAAACTGCATTTTCTCTTCAAGAGGAGTCTTTGATCAAAGCACTCTTTATTATGTTTTTTCCAAGTCATATCAGCAATATATGAAATATTTTGACCATCATTTTGCAGATGATAATTAAGAACTAATGTTAGGGAGTTGCAAAGTGGGGGGAGGATAGGTTTGCTTCATTTGCCAAGAGATACAAAGGAAAACAATGCTGGAGTCTTCAGGAACACTAGCACATTACTTAAAGCACTTTTTTGTTGTTTGGTTTTTGGTTTTGTGTTTTGGGTTTTTTTTAACTGAACTGATTTCTCCAAGTTGTAAATGTAACGATTCATTCTGAGCTGCCATCCTGCTTGTAGTGGTTTTGACCCTGCTAAAATGACTGTTTTCCTGAGCCAAAATATGTCAAAGGAATATTTATGCTTAACATTATGTAGATAATGTTGGCATGCACAAGATGTCTATATGCATTACACTATAATCTGTAACATCCCAATATTACAAATATGCTTTAAATTCAGATTTAACTATTCTTTAGTCAAACTGTGAATAGAAAAGACTGAAGAACAATCTGTGATGTTTTGCTAATATTATTTTTTTTTTTTTGCAATTTCTTCCTTTCAAGTGTTTATGCTTTTGAAGTTGAGTGAATTCTGTGCAAGTATAAGGCAGAAATTCACTTATATTTATAAACACATTTTCAATGTTTGTGTTGATAACCTTTCATGTGTTCATTCTGCTGGAAATATTTGCCAAATCTGAAAATAAACTTGCATGATGTGCATGGAAAAGTTAGTGAAACTGAATTTCAAAGCTAATGATCAATTTGCCCATAGCAATCACATAGCTTTATGTAAGCTGTGCAAAACAGTTTCTTAATTTTTCCCCTTCAAGAAAAATGAGGAAAAGTGGGGTTTGGAAATAAGACTGTTAATGCAATGTGAACCAACAGATGCAATAAGTTTCTTTCAACAAAGAACAGCTATTTATTTACAGAAATCTGTGGGTTTGATAAAAGTACTATCCATACTACACAGACCAGCAGCAGGTCATGAAGCTAGAATACAGTGTGGTTGCAGTAAAATCTGTTCAAGTTCCTTTCAAATACTTAATTTACTGAATGTTAGCTTGCTTTCTTTCTTAAGATAATTTATGCTACCCTGGTAGGTTACTGAAAGGACTTAAGTTGAAATCAAAGGTAATTTAGTCTCCTTCACAAATTAATTTACCCATATTAAATGAACAAATTATTTTGTGATTTTTATGGTTCCACAGTTATATTCCAAGGACATTTTTATTTAAAAGGAAATATTAGATTAAAACTTTTACTGCAGTACAACAAGCACACACAGAAAACGAGTTCTCAGAACCCATTACTGAAGAGTATTTCAAAAGAAACAGACATTTTCTGCAAAACTAATAGTCTAAAAATTCCCTTTCAAATGTTTGAATTAAGCATTTCAAAGAACATTTTAATATTTTAGAATTAAATTATTTCAGATTGGAGAAACATTGCCTTCTTAGCAGAGATATTTGGTGAAAGTTAATTTGGTTTAAAGAAAAACCTTTGACAAATTCAAAGCTTTTGCATGAAAGGAACCAATATTGCTAGAGATAATCCTCATAAATAAATAAAATAAATATAATAAACTTAGTAATTAGATTTCTCATGTAACTTAAAAGGGATCTTGTAGTTAATTAGTTTTTGGTATATAGAGATGTAGTTTCCATATAAAGGATCATTTTTCTTCTGCATTCTAGGCAGAACTTGTAGTCTAAATAAATGAGGCAGGTTAAAGATTTGGTTGGAAAGAGGCACAATATAGGCCAGCAGCCATGTCTGAAAACAGTAGCCTGGCACCTGTAAAGAAAAGTATGTCCCAGTGCTGGTCTACTTAATGTATGTTTCTATGCAGCTTTTTCATAAGAAAAAAGCAAGCAGAGAGCTATGTCAGACAAGATTCACCTATTTTAGAAGAAATACACATGCTTGCATTGCATTCAGTTGAGAACTATCATAGAATCATAGAATAGTTAGGGCTGGAAAGGACCTCAAGATCATCTAGTTCCAAACCCCATGCCATAAGCAGGGACATCTCACATTAAACCGTGCCACGCAAGACTTCATCCAACCTGGCATTGAATACTGCCAGGGATGGAGCATTCACAACCTCCCTGGGCAACCAATTCCAGCATCTCACCACCCTAACAGGAAAGAATTTCTTCCTTATATCCAATCTAAACCTCTCCTGTTTAAGTTTGAACCTGTTACCCCTTGTCCTGTCACTACAGTCCCTAATGAAGAGTCCCTCCCCAGCACCCCTATAGGCCTCCTTCAGACACTGGAAGGCTGCTATGAGATCTCCATGCAGCCTCCTCTTCCCCACACTCAACAGACCCAACTTTCCCAGCCTGTCTTCGTACAGGAGATGCTCCAGTCCCCTGATCATCTTCATGGACCTCCTCTGGACTTGTTCTACACTTCCATGAGGTCTCATGAGAGCAGAGGGGCAGGATCACCTCCTTCGACCTGCTGGTCACACTCCTTTTGATGCAGCCCAGGATATGGTTGGCTTTCTGGGCTGCAACCGCACACTGCAGTCAGCTCATGTTCATGTTCTCATTGACCCCACCCCCAAGTCCTTTTCTGCAGGGCTGCTCTGAATCTCCTCTCTGCCCAACCTGTAGCTGTGCCTGGGATTGCTCCTACTCGGGTGTAGGACCTTGCACTTGTTGTGGTTGAACTTCATGAGGTTGGCATCAGCCCACCTCACAAGTGTGTCAAGGTCCCTCTGGATGCCATTCCTTCCCTCCAGTGTATCCACCCAACCACACAGCTTGGTGTCATTGGCAAACTTGCTGGGGACGCACTCAATCCCACTGTCCATGGCAGTGACAAAGATGTTGAACAAGATCGGTCTCAACCCCGATCCCTGAGGGACACCACTCATCACTGGCTTCCAGCTGAAAACTGAGCCATTGACCACAACCCTTTGCGTGAAGCCATCCATCCAGTTCTTTATCCACCGAGTGCCCCACCTATCAAATTGATGTCTCTCCAATTTAAAGACAAGGATGTCGTGTGGGACAGTGTCGAACACTTTGCACAAGTCCAGGTAGATGACATCAACTGCTCTACTCTCAAATAAGGACTTGTCTGGTCTTGTCTAAGAGGCTATCCCTCACATTTTCCCTTGAATCAGTTGGTACATATCATTGTCAAAGACAGGGCAGAAATATAAACAGACAAATGGCCTAATCAAGTATGACTATTTCTATATGGTTATAACCTCTACTGCTAAGCACTTCTCCAGAAAAAAAAAAAAAAAAAAAAAAAAAAAAAAAATT
>NDXB01015476.1:0-21807 GCA_002631895.1 Agapornis roseicollis | reverse complement strand
AAAAAAAAAAAAAAAAAAAAAAACAACAAAAATTTAATAAATGTTGCCAAAACAGCTGGAAACTCATATAAATCAATGGTTATTATAACCACCTGCAAAGTAAGTTTGAGAATCTGCTTTTCTACAGATAGGGCAGCTATTTGAAAAGCCTAATTACACTAATTATAACAAGTGTTTTGTAATGTTTCTTCAAAAACACTGACCTATTCTGCCTAGCAGGTGCTCATTAAATGTGGAAGATCTGCTATTAATAATCATTTACCCCTTGTGGAAACTGTGTACTGTATGCAATAAAGAGAAAATTTCACTTCCCTAGAAAGCTACATGAAGAAAAAACATTTCAATGACACTCAGTTGAGACTCCTTGTTTTTAATTCACATCCAATGAACTGAAGAAAGAATAAAGTGACCCTGCACTCTGTTGATCCCTCAGAAACAAAATACAAAATTCGTAAGTAAACCAAGAAAGTAGTAATCTATGTACCACAAAAAGCCAATGGAGAATCTAGATGTGCTTTCAGTACAGTTGTGCCTAAAAGGTATACAACGTGTCAGTTAGTAAGCATTACTGAGCATGTTAAGAGGGAATGTACACACCAGTTTAGGAAACTTGGGTAATTCTCTGGTACTGTCAGTAGCAGAAGTACAAGGCATGATGCTGCATGAGGGAGGGGCTGTAAACTGGTCATAAATTTCAGACCACAGAGATCTTCCTCAGGTTAGAGTGGTGACAGGTCCCCACTCTTCATCATCCAAAAATTACAAAATGACTTCGTGCATAAGATGGGACAGGACATATTCCAGTATTTTTAAGTTGTGTTCTAGTCAATGTCAACCAAACAATATTGTTAAGACCTAAATTTACACAGGACTCTGGTATACATAGGTTTTTCTCTGACCTGCTTCCTCCCTTCCCTTTCATCCACCTCTTCATGCCTGTGTCTTTTCATTCTCAAATGTGGCTCTTACTTAACCAAGATTTTACTTAGTGTAGAATTCTCTTCAAACCTATGAGTCTGCTTCTTCGCTTTACAAAATAATCTCTTTTTGAAGGTGTAGGAAATAAAATCAAGCTTCAGAGTACAAAGATTTATATTTCTTATACTTTACCTCTCAACAGTTTTGGGGTTTTAATGTTTTGCAAATAAATATAAAACTTGCAGAAGAAATAGACATAATAATAAGTACTGGTGAGCACAAGGCAGCCATAGAATAACACAGATCTCTTCTTTAAATTGGAACAATTAAAAAAAAGTGTTTATTTTAGCACATACACTTAGGGACAAAGAATAAAAGTCATGCCTGCTGACACACATCCTGTAACCTGGCCAGGAATGACACTGAAAAAGAGAGAAAAGATTAACAAGATTCACTAGCTGCAACTTCCAGTCTGAGAAAGTCAAATTAAAGAGATGCTTTTTTTTCCCCCATTATTACAGGGGACAAACAAAAAATGGCAAAATCTTCACCCCTTTTTTGTCTTAAAATTAAGACAGAGTATTTAAAAAAATGTTTAATCAGATGCACTCTATTTTACTTGATACATGGTTTATGGACTGTATTACGCAGATCAGAGTGCATGAGCTGATGATCTTTTCTATATTTAAAAATCTATGAATCTACAAGAAAGTTAGGATAGTTAATTCATTACAGCTCCTTCTACCAGCTGTAGGTATAAGTTAGAAGCAGTGTTAGGTAAGTATTTTAGCAGAATTAATCTGTCTTAACCTTACTTAGGTTGTCACATCTCCTTTTGGCTCCATTTATTTTTTTTTTTTTAATATAACTATTTGAACTAGTTCTCTCAGTTCATTCAAGAAGTCCCATTGATTCGTTCATTCATTGAAGAAGTTTGAATTCTAAAACAAATAGAACAAGGCTTTAGTTTATTATAAATTAACTCACATCCAAACCTGTTTTCTGCTTTCCCAGAGAGATGCATCCATTCTCAGCTATTTTTAACCATTAACAAGGACAGACCCAGAGCCCAGAAAACAAATAAATGTGCTTAGCCCCAGCAACAAAATGCAAAGGCAACAAACTTGTGCTGGGCAAATGACCCTGTGCTCCAATCATGAGTAAGCACTACCCTGCAACTAATAAGCACTACTAAAGTCCATTACAATGACTGATGAACATAGTGCGATGTAAGCATTCCTTTTTTTTTTGTTTTAACTCCGTGTAGCTGGAAATCTTTTCTGTGTGTTAAAGGAGTTGTTACCATGGCAGGAGACACAGGTACTGTCTAGACTCATCTCCTGCAGCTTATAAATATCCATGCTCATAATTTCCAGGAAACTTGTTGCTGGAGACCAGCTGAAGGTGACCAAACTGAGTTGTAATTATTACAGATTCACAGGTGGAGAATGCATTTTTTAAAAAAATTACTTTCAAAGAAATACACTTTCTTGAAACACATCTAATATATTTTAAAAATATTTCACAAATATTCTTACAAGCCCAGGTGGCTGATGCAGCTAACAGATGTGAAAATTGTGTCTTGGGATTACAGAAAATGCAGCTTATTAAATAGTGTCATATGGCAGATGGGTAGAAGCTTGGTTGATTACTCCCAGGTTTCTCCACTCAGAGGAAAAGCCCCACCCTGAATTTTTGCATACCTACAGTTCTTGGGGATACCAGTTTGTATTTGTTAAAGAAAGGGGATTGGAACTAAACATATCAGTGCCTTTCCAAGGTTATCTTCTCTGTGTTGGTCAGTTCTGAACATTGTCTTCTTGTGTGTGGGAAAAGAAATGAAATAGGGAGACAAACCCTTTCAGCTAAAGAGCTACTTCCTCTGATGAATGTGGGGTTTATATCTTACTATTGCATCTGCTCTACCTAAATAGAATTTCACAGTTTCTCTATTAGCTGTAATTACATTACAGGATTTATATGAAGGCTTGAACAATGTTTCTGGTTTTAGAACAGCTTCCACCACTAAAAGTAAAAGCTCTCACAAATCTGATTTCTTATTCTTAGTTTACAAAGGTTCCTGTGCTGCTTCATGACTCACAATCTTCCTATGAGTTGCAGCAGTCAAGAGGCAAAGAAAGCATTTTATGTTGAACCAACAAAACACATATATTAAAAAGAATAGCTTGCTTTATCCTGCTAACACAAGTTGTCTGCATTGGTGCTTACACCTTAGTATGTGTGAACTCAAAGGATACAAAAAATAGTAAAACCATAGCTCTTGAATAGCAAAATTGGCAAATAATTGTAATAACTAAAAAAGTTATCATGACTATGGATACTATTCATTTCAATCCAAAATAATGTTACGCATATTGTCAGTAAGAGCTAAATAAGGATATCCAGGAATCACCAATGTATTGTATGTGAAAAGTTTGCTATGGTTAATAATGTAATTATTTCATTATAAAAAAATTATGAAAAATTGAATAATATTTTTCTCATCCATTACTATAGTAATTGGAATGTAGTTATATAGCAAATAACACATTACAAATAGAACTAGTAGGTGTGTGAGTATTAAAATGCCATCTAACACTTTCTCTATAAATGCTGCATTCAATTACCTTTCAGTTTGTCCAATTTCAGCTGTTGCAGTTAAAATTTTCCATGTCAGCAAATGCATTTCAGACAGAATTTCTTTTGGAAAGTTTCTTAAAAAAAGGCCCCCATACAAAATTGTTCTTCCTGTTCCAACAATGTCCACAAGAACTAATAATTGGTTTGTTTATGTTACATTGAGAGTAAAAGGTGGTTCTATAAGACTTTTAATTTCTCACTGCTGTTGGTCCAGAAGAAAAGCTGGTTCATTGAATGCCTACCAAAACATGGCACAACTTACTAACCTGTAAAAAAAAATTTACTGTCTTTTAAATGTTTCCAATATTCTTCCTTCTGAATAGTCTGTGCAAATTGCCTCTGAAATAGTCTTTACCTTGAAATTGTAGCTCATGACTACTACAGGCAATGGATCTATGACAATGCACTCCACTACTTTAAGTGTGGCTACTATTGGAACCCAAGAAAAAGCACAGCAGCCTGCAAGAAGGGGAAGTACAGCCTTATGAGGCAAAAAACATGTAGAAAGGGCAAGAAGTATGCTGGGAGAAGGGAATACGTAGTGAAACTAGGACAGCGAGGCCAAAAATAGAAGACAGGATGCAAAAAAATGAATAAAGGATGCAAAGAGTTGAGTAAAGATCTGCAGAAGTGTATGGCGTTCAAGGTTATAGACAGTGATCCTCTAGGGAGGTCATAAAATGACAGGGCAAGGACAAGCTAAAGAGACATCGAAGTGATGGTCCAGAGGAAGCAGAAACATCTCTCCAAGTGCAGAAATGGACCCACATGTGCCAGAGACATATTGGTCATCCATACTTGGAAATCCTCTGCTAAGGTGTGGGGCTTACCCTCCTCCACTGGTGCTGGTTCAGGTAGAGTGAAAACACCATAACTCTTGTCAGCTACTTCCTGAGCCACAGCAGCTCTGCTTTGAGTATTCAAAGCTTTCTCACGTATGACTCAATGTGTTCATGGTTTTCTTTCCTTTAATGACTGCAATCTCATTGCCCTTCATATACAGATTAGGGAAAGAAGAACAATCCTACCCTCTCATCTCACAGACAGATTAGAAAATGATGTGTTTTCTGGCCTCAGAGCTGGGTCTGAACAGCTGGCAGTAAATAAAGCGGAAGACCACAGGCTGATGAAGAGGTTGGCAGAAAAAATAAGTAAGTACTGACACAGACTGTTCTCCTCTTCAATGCACCCAACAAGGCAGGAATCTGTGAAACAACATAAGTGGTTATTCAGTAAAAAGCCACAGGGTGGAAAAGGGATGTCCACAAAAGCTGTCAATTTCAACTGCCTGTCCTGTTGTCAGGTGGCAGAGAGGTCCTTCAGGATGGGATGTAGATGTCTTAAAACTAGCTCTTTTTCTAGATTTGCTTTCCAGGAAAGTTTGCCTCTTTTTTTCAACTGAGGAGGAACCCAGGGAAGATAGCAGGTAGCATCTCTAGAGCTGAGCTATGCTTGGTGAATTTTCCTCTGTATCCGTGCTGCAGGTGTATAAACTCTTGCTGCAGGACAAAAAATAAAAATAATCTATTATGAAAACCAAAAGAAAACTTCCTCAGAAATAACGCTGAAATTAAATTTTTAATGATTCTTCTGCCAAAAATATTCTGTGAACTTCAGTGATACAGGAAGCTTGAAGAGCTGTCTCTATGTTTCTGAACTTGGCTGGGACAAGTGCATGACTGGAAAGAACAAGAAAATTTTCTGAAGTATTTTCTTTCAACTAAGACTAATGTATGTATTTGGAAGAATAAATCCAGTACTTGTTAAACATTGGGCAAACAAACTATATTTTTTTTTTTTTTATATAAGGGTGTTTGAATCTTTACATGTAAAAACATCTGAATTTTCAAAACAATCTCAATTTAGTTTTTTGAGAGACAACAGTCTAAGGTTTCTGAATGTGTTATAACCACTTCACAGATAAGGCTGAAGGCATTAACCTGACATTTTTATCTGAAAGCCATTTTCCACATGTGGCTCAGCAAAGAAACTGGAGATGCTTGAGTGTCATGGTTTAAACCCAGCCACGCAACTCGTTCACTCACTCAACCCCCCTTTCTCGCCCTCCCCTGCTTCCAGAGGGATGGGGAGGAGAATCAAAAGAATGCAACTCCCACAGGTTGAGATAAGAACAGTTTAGTAACTAAGGTATAACACAAATCACTGCTGATACCACCAATAATAATAACGATAAAGGAAATAACAAGGGAAAAGAATACAGCATCTCACCAGCCACCAATAGACAACTCACGACACCCCACCCCAACTGAGCACCAACTGAATACCTCCTCCAACCCCCCGAGAACTAGCCCCTTCTGGGTAACTCTCGGTTACATTCTGGGCATGACATGCTATGGTATGGAATACCTCTTTGGTCAGCTTGGGTCAGGTGTCCTGTCTCTGCTCCTCCCAACCTCCCCTCCTCCCTGGCAGAGCATGAGGCTCACAAAGTCCTTGGTCAGAGTAAAACATTTGAGCAGTAACTAAAAACATTCCTGTTATCAGTTTTGTTCCTAGGCCGAAACTCAAAAACATAGTGCTGTACCAGTCATATGAAGAAGGAAAAGATGACTGCCACTGCTAAACCCAGGACATTGAGACAAGAGACAGAGCATCAAAGGTTGGCATGACTGACCAAGCAGGGGCTAATCCTGCTACAAGGCAGGTAGTAAAAGGCAAACTGGCTGCTCTGCAGTTCATGGAAAAATGTTTGCACTAATTCTGGTCTTCTGAAGGAAACTAGTGGAGAGGATTTGAAGGGACTGACATGGTACGATTGACAAATCCTCCTAGTTTGCAATACACAAGCATGCAGTACCCATTTCTTACAGCGTTTTATTAGTGTAGGGCAAAACCTCTTGAACAATTAAATTCAGCAGATTTTGTTTTAGTGCTAACTGCAGCTTTCTTGCCTACAGATTCAGCACTTTGTGGCATACCTCTTCATTTGAGGTGGTGTGAAGAGAAGCTTATTCAGGCACTGCTTCCTTCCTCAGCACTTATAAGGAGGGATGTCTCACAGACTGAACTATAGGAATAACTGAAGTTTTAAGAACAGAATTGTTCCTTTGATTCTCTGAGGGACTCAACTCCATCACTCCATGAACAGCAAACAGCTCAGCCTGCATAATGTGCATCCCCAGGAGAATGAACAGGATGGGTGATACGGATGAAACTCCCTGTTAA
Source organism: Agapornis roseicollis (assembly GCA_002631895.1). Lineage (NCBI taxonomy): Eukaryota > Metazoa > Chordata > Aves > Psittaciformes > Psittacidae > Agapornis > Agapornis roseicollis. The sequence continues at coordinate 15,063 of NDXB01015476.1, read as the reverse complement.
CTCCTTTTTCACCCCCTGTCGTTGAAGGTTGGCATTGACTGAACCAGCTCTGCAGGGTTTAACCTTTTCCACCAACAGAATCAGAAAGGAGTGATAGCAAGCTCAGCTATGGGTATCAAGCCAAGGACTCACCATATGGTGTTTTTCTTTCACACAAGGGGAAAGATTGCTTTAAAGACCAAGGGCCAAATTCATCCCTGATGTAAGACTATTAAATTCAGTGGTGTTAGATAAACCATGAATTCAGCAACAAACTAATTCTAAGTGATGAGGAACAGGAGTCGATGGTTGTTTCTAATAGCCCAAGGATGTCTGTAAGGTAAACTCACTTGAGCCAAGTTTATTTTTTTTATGTGTAACTGACATCTGTTCTCTGAAAGCCTGCAGCACACTGGAACCGTTTCCCAACCTTTTCCCTTTCTATAACCACTGTGAACTTCTGTGACAGCCAGAGATGGTGAAAAGGCATGTTTCACATGAAAATGGGCACCACAAATGACCCCGCAGATATTATGCTAAAAAACCTTGACACTGCTTTAGCGATTCTATATTCAAGTAAGAAATACAAAAACTCTTCAACAACTGGTTGTGAATTTTTTGTTAGAGATTTATTGACATTGACAGCAGATGAATTTTAGTCATTGTTATCACCATGTGCATTAAAGAAATGGGGTTGGGGACAATAGACTGTGAGCTAGCCAAGTTACTGACAATCTAAGCCCCTTTTTTATATTTTCAGAGCGTTTGATGTGCAGATCAATTAGAAGGGTTATTTCAAGTCATCTTCTATGGCACAGCAGCTATGACATGCAGAACCCCTGTAATGCAGACATTCAGTAAAGTGCACTCTGGTGCACTTTAAACTTTACAGCATGTTACCTCATTTTTACAGGGAGATTAATTGGTTGAAATGTAAAAAGTAGATGAGGAAACAGGCTTTTAAACTTGATAAGCTATTAAATGGATGGTGCAAAAAATTGGTTGTTAACATGAGTCAGGTTGTCTAACCTGACTACTGTGGTAGGTTAACTTAACAATAATGCCTGAGAGAGATTCTAAAGGAGATTCTAGAAGCCTGGGATAATGGCTGGTGAAGCTATACTTAAGGTAAATCAGCACTTACTCAATAGAAAGCAGTGAAGTTAAACAGGTATAAATCTGAAATAAATGTAATTGGAATCAAAACCACTTGATTCCTCTGCTAGTGTAAGGAGTGAGGCTAAAGGATGAAAAAGGAAACAGGGTTCATATAAACCCTATAATGCCCTCATATTATGCTTGGAAAATTAAGAGAAGCTCTAATCATTTTAGCCTTTAGGGGTTAGCTTGCAACTGCCAGAGGTCAATTTTATTTAACTTTCAGCTGACCACCCATGGCAAGAAGCAACTGGCAGAGCTGCCTGTCTCTGAAGTTAGAGGTCTCTAACAGCCACAGAATCATAGAATCATAGAATAGTTAGGGTTGGAAAAGACCTTAAGATCATCTAGTTCCAACCCCCCCCACCATAGGCAGGGACACCCCACACTAAACTATGACACACAAGGCTTCATCTAACCTGGCCTTGAACACTGCCAGGGATGGAGCATTCAAACTTCCCTGGACAACCCACTCCAGTGCCTCACCACCCTAACAGTAAAGAACTTCCTCCTTATATCCAATCTAAACTTCCCCTGTTTAAATTTGGACCCATTACCCCTTGTCCTATCACTACAGTCCCTAATGAAGAGTCCCTCCTCAGCATCCCTATGGCCCCCTTCAGACACTGGAAGGCTGCTATGAGGTCTTTGCGCAGTCTTCTCTTCCCCAGGCTGAACAGCCCCAACTTTCCCAGCCTGTCTTTGTACAGGAGGTGTTGCAGCTCCCTGGTCATCCTCGTGGCCCTCCTCTGGACTTGTTCCAACAGCTCCATGTGGTCTACCTATCAAATTGATGTCTCTCCAATTTAGAGACAAGGATATCATGTGGGACAGTGTCGAACACTTTGCACAAGTCCACAAGGCACATGAAAAACAAGGTGCTTGGTGACAGCCAGCATGGGTTCACTAAGGGGAAATCCTGCCTGACCAATTTGGTGGCCTTCTATGATGGGGCTACGGAACTGATGGACAGGGGTAGAGCAGTTGATGTCATCTACCTGGACTTGTGCAAAGCATTCGACACTGTCCCACACGACATCCTTGTCTTTAAATTGGAGAGACATCAATTTGATAGGTGGGGCACTCGGTGGATAAAGAACTGGCTGGATGGCCGCAAGCAAAGAGTTGTGGTCAATGGCTCAGTGTCCGGCTGGAGACCAATGACAAGTGGTGTCCCTCAGGATCGGTGCTGGAACCGGTCTTGTTCAACATCTTTGTCACTGCCATGGACAGTGGGATTGAGTGCGCCCCCAGCAAGTTTGCCAATGACACCAAGCTGTGTGGTTCAGTGGACACACTGGAGGGAAAGAATGGCATCCAGAGGGATCTTGACACACTTGTGAGGTGGGCTGATGCCAACCTCATGAAGTTTAACCACAACAAGTGCAAGGTCCTGCACCCGGATAGGAGCAATCCCAGGCACAGCTACAGGTTGGGCAGAGAGGAGATTCAGAGCAGCCCTGCAGAGAAGTACTTGGGGGTGGTGGTTGATGAGAACATGGACATGAGCCGACTGCAGTGTGCACTTGCAGCCCAGAAAGCCAACCATATCCTGAGCTGCATCAAAAGGAGTGTGACCAGCAGGTCGAAGGAGGTGATCCTGCCCCTCTACTCTGTTCTCGTGAGACCTCACCTGGAGTATTGTGTGCAGTTCTGGTGTCCTCAACATAAAAAGGACATGGAGCTGTTGGAACAAGTCCAGAGGAGGTCCATGAGGATGATCAGCGAACTGAAGCACCTCCCATATGAAGACAGGCTGAGAAAGTTGGGTCTGTTGAGTGTGGGGAAGAGAAGGCTGCATGGAGACCTCATAGCAGCCTTCCAGTATCTGAAGGGGCCTATAGGGCTGCTGGGGAGGGACTCTTCCTTAGGGACTGTAGTGACAGGACAAGGGGTAATGGGTTCAAACTTAATCAAGGGAGATTTAGATTGGATATAAGGAAGAAATTCTTTCCTGTTAGGGTGGTGAAGTACTGGAATGGGTTGCCCATGGGAAGCTGTAAGTGTTCTATCCCTGGCAGTGTTCAAGGCCAGGTTGGATGAAGCCTTGTGTGTCATGGTTTAGTGTGGGGTGTCCCTGCTTATGGCAGGGGTTTTGGAACTAGATCATCTGAAGGTCCTTTCCTACCCTAACTATTCTATGATTCTATGATTCTAACTTCTGCTTATGGAAAGCAGATTATCTTTTGTCACCTGTGAATGCTTCATCCCTGCCAGTGTTCAAGGCCAAGTTGGACAGAGCTTTGGGTGACATGATCTAGTGTGAGGTATCTGTGCCCATGTTAGGGTGTTGGAACTTGATGATCTTAAGGTCCTTTCCAACCCTAACCACTGTATGATTGTATAATTCAGATTGTTTCAATTTATTGACAAATCCATCCTAGCTAATCACCTCATTCTTGATTAATTAAAGAAAATAATTTACTGCAATAATATTATAGAATCATAGAAACATAGTATAGTAATATCTATCAAAATAACAAACTCTCAACCTATTTCAAATTTAGTACAGAAGCAACTGTGTCTGTTTACACTTCCTGGATATATAAACTATGGAAAGATGCTATTTTCACTGAATGCCTCTAAAGCAAATGAAAAAAAGCTGTGGAATCAGATATCATCATAGTTAACTGAGAAACTGAATCCTTTTCATAGATTTGCATCTACTGACAGTCATTGGTACCGGAGCATTTAATCATGACCTAAATCTTTTTAGCTTCTTAGCTCTGGCTAGGGAATGAATTTGCATTACCAAAGAGAAAAGAGAAAGAAAAAATAAGTAAAATAAGAGAAATTAAGCAGGAGATTATAAAAACTGTAAGGTGGAATTAACAAACTAGTCTCTGGTGCAAATGAGTGCAATACATACCTTCAGCAACTTCTGCTTTGCCCTTTGCATCTTTGCTTTGCCATGCACACATAAACCAGGTGCTAGGTGGGAAAAAATAACTATCACACATTTACACATTCAATCTCTGTTCCATCAGTTATTCTTTAAAAAGTGAGAAAAGCTCTGCTTCAGAAGATTAGACTGATTAAAATGGCATTTCTTTAAACAGAAATTTGGAAGAAGAAGCAGCAACATGAATAAACTTCTGTGGAAGGAGGAAAAAGTATATATTTTCATCAGCCTTTGCTTAACTTGTTTTAAATATGGTCATGGCTGCTCAGACTTCTGTGCTACGTGACTGGTGAATTTTGTCTCTCACACCTGATCTAAGTCATATTTTGTGGAGCTGTCTGACACAAAATGGTGTTCTTTTCACTTTCATTACACATTCTTTTGACTTCAGCCTCAATATCAGCAAACATTATGCATGTGATCAAGTGGGCTGTGGAATAAAAACTCATAATACCATGGAAATGTTCCCTAGGTGAGTGCCCATTATTAAGAAAGACAATAAACAACATTTATTATAGTATTATCAAGCCCAGTTATGCTAATTTCAGGTTTAGGTGAATTTTATATCATTCCCATATCACAGTCAACTTTTATCTCCATTACTTGGTTGTTGAATAATTTTTATTGTGATTTTCACTACCACCTATGAATCTTATTTCCATTAACACTCTTTTCAGACTTATCTGCATTTTCATTGTCTGTTTTCTTCCCACTGTGAGCAGTTTGCATGTCTTTAGGACCAAACAGTGTTTACTGTAAATGCTGTCTCTTCTTTTATACTCTTACAAGTCTCAGGTCTCCTGAAGTTTTGTCTTTACAGTTTGCAGTGCTGTACTCTGTTTTGAATCAAAGCAAATATTTGTGTCTGGAAAAGACATTTTCCTATTGTATTTCTTTCCCAAAGCACTACATATACAAGAAAGTGAACTGTATGATTGAAAAAAAGCCTTTAAAAATATTTCAAGTACTTAAATATTCACACTTGTGTTGTCTTCGTTTGAAATGCTACCTCAGCTCCCATATCCCAATTATCCAATGAAATAAAAATTGGAAGACAGGAAATACTGCTGTATCTACTTGTCTTTCAGAGTAATTAGATCAGAAAATTATCTCAGTATTAACAACCTAGAATTTTGCTGAATGCATGTGTGTCTATATGTGTATGTATGTGATGGGTCATTTACCGCTGCTATATTATCAGCTTCAGATTGCCTTTCCCACTCACAGTAGCTTTTTGTCTGCATTGATTATTATAAGTATAAACAATGTGAAGGATTCAGATACTCTGTTTTGTTTGCACTTAGGAGGGTTTTATATGTGTACATAGATATACACACTCAGTATATACAGCTGTCATATCTTTATGTATTTATATATGTAATGTAAATATTTATATGTATAAAATTTCACATTTTTCTAAGAACATCTAGATGCATATATATGTATTGGTTACATAAGACAAAAATGCTATCCTGGTTGTCTTAGACCTTTCTGCAAAGCCTGTAGTTCAGCAAACTAGGGAATTTTTTATCATGTTACTGGATTTAACTGATTTTAGACATACTTTTTCCCCTAGAATAATCAGACATGAAATTTATCACCTTGGTAAATGTGTCCTGAATGATTCTTAAGGGAGCTGATTTTCCTGATCCCACCTTAGAACTAAAGAGAAAACAAGCTATTATGAGCAAGAGTCAGCAAATGGACATTTTCTGTGTGGCCTATACAGTTTATAGGATATACACTTTTAGATACCTGGCCTATGAGAATTAAGGTGGTATAGAAGCCTGAGAACTTCAGGAGGAAAATTCATTTTTAATAGTGAGTTGCAAAGCAAGGCTATAAAGGAGTACCAACGCTAGGACCAGTTGTGTAGACAGACTCCAGTCCCATATGGTGTATTTCAGCTAAGCATTTCAAATTGTATCAAGTTTATCACTAGCTAATACACCTTCAAAGTACTGCACAGAGAAATAAACTACCGATTCCAGTAAAACATTTAAATTGCACTCAGATAAGTACTTTTTCTAGCTCCTTGTAAAACTGTACTTTCTATATGTGACCTACTATGTTTTTTGATACATTTGGAACCACATGCCAAGTTACATATTAATCTATTGTACTTAGTTTATAATACTGTGCACAAGCCAAAAACTCCTAAGGCACTTGCCAGCCTACTGTGCCAACATAGAATAAAAATGGCCCTGAGCACAGGGTCTGTCCTGCAACAAAGAAAATGGGTGACTAGGTTGAGAAAGCCGACAAAAGTGGGCTAAAATAAAAACCAATTTTTGCAGGAACTTTAAAAAAACCTGGGTATGGATCCACATAGAATTTTTAGTAGTCAAAACCTCATGTCAAGTTTAGGAAACTACAATAATCCTAGAGAGCAACTGAGTACACAGGGGCAGCCCGCAATTGTTATCTTACTTTATTTCAGGGTATATATTACCTTATGCCCCTAAGACAGATCAGTCTGTGCTATAAACCCATCCTGCTATCCACTGAGTAAATATGTACACATGCATATAATCATTTATTCTTCACATAACATTCTTGCAGCACTTCAGCTGCCCTACCAAACACGGGAACCAACAGTACTGACAGGTCTATGGTTTGCTATGTGTAAAAGTCTGTACAGCTGTTCCTTCAACATCTTCTTGCTAGCAACAGTTTACATGATAATTGCTAACTATTTGTTGGGCTTTTTATATGATCCCAGCATGACAGGATGCCGAAGAAGTCAGCTAACAATATGGCCAAATGTGTTTTGTTGCTAATGCCTGTTCCTCCAAGCATACAACTTATCTCCCCACTACTCTGTAAAGCTAAAACTCTGTGTCCAGGTATCTCAGCCATATTTAAGCTGTCTATGCTAACTTCTGAAAAATTTGCTTACAAAAATTAAACTATATATCACTTGCATATATATATGTGAAACGTTGATGAATTACGAAGAAAAGCCTTAGAGGAAGATGATACAATGCCTTTAATACTATCGATTATATGAATCTGTTTGCATGATTTTTTTTTTTTCAAAAATAAGTTAATTTTACATGCATTGGATCTCCCCTGATTATCAACATATTTGTTGATAATTGATTTTTTCTGTATAATTCCCAAAGTATGGTTTTCACAAAGCCTAGTGCTGACTATCTTTATGAGTAATTTCAAAGAATGCCACTTAATTAATCAATTTTATTTTGGAGTCTTAATGGAGTTGCACAGTAAACCAAATTATTTTAACAATTTCATCCTTATTTCCCTCTGGCATGACAAATCTTAATGAATTGTGTTTCAGAGATCTCTGTATCTTTCCCACCTTCTTTTCTCTAACACTTCTGCATTCTGTAGATCATTTTTACTACCCTCTACGTTGTCACAGGCTACTTTTCAAAAGATAGTCAAAGATTTTGCATGTAATTTTCCAAATGTATGGAGCTAGCTTGATATGGCATCATATTTCCTTTATCTCCTTGCAAGTGACATACAAGGAAAAGGGTCTCATCAGGTCCTGATTTACTTACGAATGCAGCCTAATCACATAATCCTTGGCAAATTGCTGAGCCTGAGATTAAAGCAGACTAGTCAGCTCAACAAGACTCTCTGTCTGCTGTGGGAATCTGAAAAGTACAAGCCATATGTCTCCAGACATGTACTGTAAAATCTTCATCAACATAAAATTTACATTTCTACTGAATAAAGATCCCCACCTGCCTTGCATCAGGTGTTGCTGTTTGGAGGAATGCTGCCAGGATGTACAAGTAGACAGATGAAAGATCTCTGGGAACAAAGAGTGAGAAATATTTTAAATGAAGTTTTACACAGAAGACCTTTCTTTTCTTCCACCAAAGGGGCTGTTGATAGAGTGTGTATAGGTTATGGTCCATGTTTCCCTTGTTCTAGCTTAACCATGTGGGCATGCCAGTCTACTTATTCATATAATGTATGAAAGTATAAAACAAGAGCAGAAAATGAGTGAACATTGTTTTATCATACAAATTTTTGGAAGCACATCTGGTGATGTGAATTTATTAAGCAATATCTGTCACAGAATCCCAGAATCCCAGACTAGTTGAGGTTAAAAGGGACCCCTATAGATCATTCAGTGCAACATGTCTAACTCAAGGCAAGATCACATCGAGCAGGTTGCTCAGGGCCATGCTAATCAGGTATGAACATCTCTAATGAAATGCTACAACTTCTCTGGGCAACCTGTTCCAAGGTTCAACCGTCCAAGGTTCAACCATCCTCACTGTGCTTTATATGTTGGCACAGTGTTTCTATGGTCTCATAAAACTTCTCTGTAGTTTCAGAATTTGCTATTGCTCATATTCAATAAAGTGGAATATTTTAGGAAAGGTAACAAACTGGGTATGTCTAATGCAATATTTTCCCCCGATATTGAGTCCTTATATTTTTCTGCATTCTTTTATCATCTTTGGGTGCTATTGAAAATGAAGATGGTTTTGTATACTTACATTTACCCATGATCTCTGCCCATTTACTTGAGAAAGAGAAATTCAGATTCAAAATGTAACAAAAGCCAATTTTAATTCTGAGTCCTGAGATCTTTGTACATTAAAACTGTTTGGCAAATGTCTGAATCTTAGATCTTTCCAGATGATTCCCTAACTCCAGCTTTGAAACACTCTCTGAAGAATAATCTTGCATGTGTTTAAAATTCATGAAGCTTCCTTTATTAAAAATATGCAAAAGTTAAGGCATTCTAGCTTTAATCTGTTTTCCCTATACACCATTTATTTCTAGATGCCAAGGGTTTTTTTTTATAACTCCCGATGCCTTCTTTTGTGAGTGGAAGTTTCCAGTCCCCAGAAGTTAATTTCAGGATATTCAGTATACGTTAATGTCTTTGCTTTTATTTGTTTTTCATGTCTAATGCTACATCTACAAAAAAAAAATCCCCTTTCAATTCCATAAACCTGTATACTAACTAACCTGACCTTTTATCTCAGGGGTTCATAAACTTCACTCGTGGCATTAGTACATAAAGAAGCTTGGGAACCCCGTAAAGGGAATCATACCAACTTGCATGACAGGATGAAGCAGGAGTCAGATAAAATGGGTAACTGTGAATAAAGGAAAAATTTACTTCAAGAACTTCAGGATGAGACATTTGAGCACCAACTGCAGATTGCTATTCACTGACCAAACTTTCTGCTTTGTTCCTTCCAAAGGGGAACAAGATTGGTCCTTTATTTTTTTTTGTGGTGCTGCCAGTTTGCAATACCTTATGGATTACGACAGAGTGCTTGTGGAAGACTTGTGAATAGAAGGCATGAATCAAACTTGCCTCTTGTAGCCCTGTGGTCAACTATCTGACCAGGTTATGCAGCTTATAAGTGGGAGAGGAACTGCAGGTCAGACAAATAATTTTTATTTTTCAATATTAAATATAGAGGTCTCTCACTTTGGTGTTGGACCAGAGATAATGTCACTCACCTGGAGGAGTGGGAAGCAGAGAAGCACTGAATAGTCTAAAACTGTGGCAGTGTTTAAGGCCAGGTTGGATGAAGCCTTGCATGGCATGGCATGGCAGGGGTGTCCCTGCTTACAGCAGGGGGGTTGGAACTACATGATCTTAAGGTCCTTTCCAACCCTAACTATTCTATGATTCTATGAACTGGCTTCTTTGGTAGACTTAGTGTGGGAGGTGCCAGTTTTAGGACTCCTGATGTTCAATTTAGCTACAACTTCTGGTAAAGTGGTGTGGCATCAAAACAGAATTATAGTTACTGAAGGAGTTCATATGGTAAAAACTGTAGCAATTATGGATGGAAGTTTGTGGATTATTATTTTTGAATGTTTACCTAAATTCTGCCCATCTCCAAAGCATAAAACTTCATTTACTTTAAATATCTAATCCCTGATTGGCATTCTACCTTTGTAAATTAGTTTTGTTTGAATAAAAGCATTTGATTTCCCTTGTTTTCCCTCCAAACAGTTTGTAACCCTTGTTAAGATTTAAGATTACTCTGTTTTGTTGATTGGCAATTTGTAGAGAGCAGCAGGAAGCCATCATTTACTGGCTGTGCATGCATTTCACAGGCACTTGTGGGGTTTGACACCATGTTGGTTCACTTTGACATCTTGCCTGGAATTGGTGGTGATATTTCAGAATAAATAGCAGTGTTTGTTGATTGCCATTTCTGGTGACCACCTTTGAGTCAATATTTAATTACAAATTCCTGCACATCATCATTACGGGGATTATGCAATGTGGCACTATATCATAGACAGCTACTGACAACGATATTGAAGGATGCATACACAACATTAATTTTTTTGGCAGAAATGTATGCTTTTTTGGTTCTCCTTTGATGTCAGCCAAAATGGTGTTGTTTACTAGCTGTGTTGAAAAGCTGCTGAAGAGACAACTTCACATCTGTTCTAAAGAAAATTGCAACTCAAAGATAAAAGAAAAAGCCAATTTCTACTAGTGTGCACTATGAACATTTCAAAACAAAGATGATTCTGGTCATGTACAACGATGCATCTACACAACTTTTTTATTAACACTGCAGTGCCAATATATACTGTATTCGTGAATATGCATATACGAGGCAAATTGAAGGTGAATAGAATCTATGTAAGTGATGGTGTTCAGAAAATTGTGCATTCTTTTGATATTCCCCTTAAAAATTCAATGAGCATAAGTAGAGACTAGCTTATAATTCCTTTGGAAATTAGAGCACGTTGGGATTTCAAATGAGATAAGAAATATCACTTGGATTTACATAGCAGAAGCCTGCTTTCAAAACAGCTGCAGATATCAAACAGAATATAATTAGGGTGAATTAAGTCATTCTGGGGCAAGAATACCACATTCCCTCAATGAAGAAACAAACTATTTTAAAATAGTTTCTCTAATGAGTTATTTTTCCGTACTGCTTCTTAAAGATGCCTATTTGGGGACCATTTATGTTGCAATATGGTATGCAGTGCTTTACCCAGAAATCATTTCAAATGTTTTATATTTCTCTGATGAACTTGTTTGTATGATCAATAGAGATACTTTAACAGGTAAGGGGGTTTATGGTAACTGTTTTATTTTCTTCTTATATGAAGACTATTATAGAGACTCCCCTTGGAATGATAAGTTTAAAAACTACAGGAACATAGTAATACACTGTGTGACGCAGTTCTGGTTTTATTTCTTTACATGGTTTTCAGATGCTTATTACAAAAAGTTGAAAGGGTTTGTCAGGTTCTAAATGACTGAAGAAAGAGATGTGCTGGTCTCTGCAATGATAATGAAATATGAGTTCCAATATATTAGTCTGAAAAGCTGCATAGAGAAAAAACAGAGACTGAGGAAGCAGTAAAAAGGCTGTCCCTCGAGAACAATGTAGTGAAATTTTTATTGTACACCATGTTGATGTTATTCAAGGCATAATTTCTGTATGGCTGAATTTTCTATGGCTTGCTACACTTCTGTAAGAGGCAATGTTTGAACTGATGTATTCATAGCATAATTCAATATGATATCCTCAGCCTTTTTTTTGCTTCTCTCTCACTATGAAGTTGTATTTGCTCTACAAGGTGAGTGAAGGGTAGCTTGAGAGAAGTCTCAAACCTGCTGAGCTCTTGTGCCACCATATTTTCATTCCACATTGCTGGCTTGTTACAGCTCTGATTTGAAGTAGATGTGCATGTGTGTTTGGGGCTATGCTCAGGATACATGCTGGTGAACCTAGCTTAAGGGTAATCTGCCCCTCCTGTGCTGTCTCACACCCCACAGAGGGCCAGCAAAAAGGCAAGCCCATGGTGAGAACAAACATCTGCATCAGCTTTGATCATTCCATGATCAAATTCACTAATTCCATGAATTACCACACGGACAGAATCATAAAGAGTCTCCACATAACAACCTGTTCCAAGTGTTTGGTTTAATCTTTTTCTCCCAGCAGCTTAAATAGAGTGCTGGCATGAAGTTTTCTGATACTCAGGGGAAAAGTGGTAACACACAAGCTTCTCATAAAGCAAAACAGCCCAGCACTTCCCAAGACTTAAAAAGGTCTAAGTATGCGTGCTTCAATTTTTCACTTGCTTCCTCTGCTTATTCATTTCATGCAAGTGGAAGCACTAAGAGACTAAAACACTTCTCTGTGTGCAGGTAAAAGAGATGGATATTCATAGAAATAAAGAATAGCTACTATAGCTTGCCAGAGATCAGTCTTGATAAAAGAGTGTCTTAAAGAGCTAACAAACTTTATTTAATTTCTTTCATTTACTTTGCTTTCTTTTGATCAAAAGATTTTACACCAAACAGCAAGGAATGAAAGCTTTGAATGAACTTTCTTCATTTTTTTAGTAGTTGATCTATTTTCAGTTTTTGGTGTTTCTTCTGAATCGTCTTAATACTTAGGTTATTAGACAGATTCCTAAAATGATTCTGTTCTTTCTTAAGCTTAACCACAACTTTCAGCATTCTTCACAATTACATTTGTGCAGGAGGTAAACTCAGGTTACTTTAGCTTTCTCTCTCATATTCCTCTACATTGAAAATATAACATCAGACAGTAGTAGATCATCATTAGGAAACCAGCATTTATCACTTGGTTCACCACTGGATGCTCTGTTGCCTAATAGCAATAAGTTCATTTGAACATATTCAAGATTTGCTGTTTGCAAGGTTAGTCTGCTGGAATGGTTTTATTTGAGAATTTATGATTTTCACAATAGTTGGGGTTTTGTTTGTTTGGGTTTATTTTTCTTTTGCCTGTGGTTTCTTGTATATGCCTTTTCTTCTGCAGGAGTGAGGCCTAAGGTGGATTCCTCAGAGAAACAAATGAGCTATAATTTGCTTAACAATACCCTTCTAACACAGAAAACTGCTACTGTTTGATCAAAATTGGCTTTTATTGACTTGCAGTGACCTAAGAATAATGAATCTGCCTGTGCAAACTGTTCCACAGCTAGGATGAGAAGCTGAAAATCCATTCAGCCACAGGTATGTGTTTGTAGGCTCAAGTTAAAAATTTTCTGATCCAATTAAGCATTAAGCAGTTTGTCCAAGTAAATATAAAGCATTCCTCTCAGGTATATATATATATATATATATATGGCCATACACTTTGAATATGCCACTTCATATTTTGCTATTATGTATTTTTTGCCTGTCCCCATTCAGCAAAATCTGTTAGAATTTAAATAACATCATTTTTTTAGGAAAAAAAAAACTACACAGAAACCAACCAACCTCCCTTAAACAAGAAAAGCATTTACACAAATAATTTATCCATGGAAAAATCTCTAAGCTTTACTTTGTTGAAGTGGTTAGAAAATTGGAAAAAATTACTGAGATGAAGGTAAGACTATTCCACTTATTTATTTTTTAGAAAAGTATTTTTAGTAGTTGTTGGATAGTAAGGACAAGATTTGCCTCAAAGATCTGTAGAACATTTCTCATCCTCAGAAATGCCCATTTTCATCTACTTGTATTAAAAATACCCCTTTGCAATGGCACTTGCACTTCACAGAATACGTTTCATCGTATCATAATCTGACCAGAGATACTAATGATTCATCTGCACCTATTTAGGTTGATTTTATTTAAGTGTGATATTTTCATGATCATTGCATAAACTGATGATTTCCTGTGTCTTTGCTAGAATATTGCTATCACTGAAGGTAAGTACCTAACTCAGTAAACTGACAAAGCTCAGCTCAAGAACGAATGGGAAATGTCAGAGCAAGGCAATAAAATGGTGCATCTGCTGAGACATAGCTATGATCGATATGCAGGTTTTCAACAAGGGAGTTTTCATCCTGTGACCTCACTGAATGAAAATGACGGTGTGAAAAACAAAGAGGAAAAGGAAGATTTTTCTGTTTCTTGAGTGAAAGGCCCCCAGAAACTATATACTTTCATGTACAGTTTCCATGCACAGTCAATATTAGGTGAAGTATTTTGGTTTAGGATATGATGGACACCTAGTTTCCAAAAATGCACTTAAGAGTAGAGGAAAAAGGTGAAAGGCTTAGAAGTCTGATATAAATAGCTAATAAAAGGGCTTAGAGTTTTTTTTCAAAAGGAAAAGGCTGTTCATTTCTTACATAGTTTCATCAGTTTGAAAATGGACAAAATGAAGAGATTACTAATTGTAAAGTCATAAATTTTAATCATGCTGTAGTCAGTACTGGGATTCAGTTATACAACAATTGTGAATACAGCAATTAAAGTATAAATTAGAACAAAACTTATGGTAATCCATATATATGTATAAACACAAATATACAGGCACAAAATAATAAACATGGCAAACTAGTCAAGAGTTATACTTGCAACAATCAGAATAAAAATATTATGTCTTCATTAAACAGCTATTTTCTAGCTTTGCATACCAACACATGCACTGAGACTGCCTTAGAAGTCACCTGCCTACAGAAGACTCAAAATTCATAACAAGTAAAGAAAAAAAGAAGGAATCTAAAGAACGAAGAAACAGCAAGAGGAAAGAACCTGTAGTTTCAGTTATGTTTCTGTTCAAACTGTGTATCTGCTTCAGTCTGGCACAAATGTACAGAAGTATTCCTAGAATTCCAGACTCAGTAGCAGCACTGTCACTCCACTGTGTGTTCCCTTTTTTGCCTTTCCTTCTTTTTCCAGATTCTCTCTTTTCCATATTGCTGCTCTTGTTGCCTCAACCTCCACTGATAGTGAAAGGCAGACCGCATTCACTGGTATTGATAACAGAAACTTTCACATGTCCTCCTGGAGATAACTGTTTAATGGGGGTGATAGTGGTGGGGAAGTCATTAAGGACTGAATGAGCAGATCCATGTATGTTTAAACTAAAATTAACATGAAGTAAGGTCAGTGCTGCCTGCTTGTCGTTCTCTTACTAGATGAATACCTGTTGTTAGAAAATACTTAAAACCTGTATAAATGTTACAAAAGAAACACAGAAGTTGGGTCCAATCTGCTCACTTTCTACATTCTCTTCTCTTCTCTTCTCTTCTCTTCTCTTCTCTTCTCTTCTCTTCTCTTCTCTTCTCTT
>NDXB01015475.1:0-14078 GCA_002631895.1 Agapornis roseicollis | reverse complement strand
GTTTTCACAGTTTCCTTGGCCAAAGTAGGCCTCAGGCTTTACTTCTGTCCAAGTACCGTGTTATTTACTTCAAACAGGGAATGACTCTGGTCAATCAGCCAATCTCCCACATGACAGGACAAGGGGTAGTGGGTTCAAACTTAAACAGGAGAGGTTTAGATTGGATCTAAGGAAGAAATTCTTTCCTGTTAGGGTGGTGAGATGCTGGAATTGGTTGGCCAGGGAGGTTGTGAGTGTTCCATCCCTGTCAGTGTTGAAGGGCAGGTTGGATGAAGCCTTGGGTGACATGGTTTAGTGTGAGGCATCCCTGCTTATGTCAGGGTGGTTGGAACTAGATGATCTTGGGGTCCCTTCCAACCCTAACTATTCTATGATTATAAGTATCTCACTTAAATTCAGCCAGACTGAAATTGTCTCTGATCAATATCATACAGCTGATTTTCCCAGTCCTTTCAGCTAGTTTCTCTAAAGAAAATGTCCTTTTGCATAACAGTAGCTGTGAAATAATGCTTCTGATCAGCACTTGAACAGGGAATGGTATGCCAGAGTGACCTAAAGGGAAGGTCAGGTGTCAGCTCTGAGGCTATGGATTGGGTTTTATGGCCCTGCAGGCCCATTCCTGTGACTTTAGAAATCCTAGATGTTACACAAGATAGATATTGTAAAAGATTTAAAAGTAGAGGGATTTTTAACAGATTGATTTGGAAACAGTTGAGTAAATGAGACTATCCCTATTTTATGACAAAGCTATGCCACAAGAGATTTAACAAAGAGGAATGGGTAGTTCTGGCCTCTTGCTGCTTGTTCATCTCTGTCCCATTTGCATGCTAACAAGTCTGGACCAGTACCATCTATTTCATGAGCTTATCCAGTGGCACATCTTCCACTTGTTTGGTGGTGGGTGGAGCTTTTTCATTTCTCTAGGTTCTTTCTTTCTGTTTTTTTTAGTTTGGTTTGGTTGGTTGATTGGGTTTTAGGGATGTTTTGCTTGGTTTGTTGGTTTTGGTTTGTTTTGCTGTTTTTGTTTTTTTGTTTGGTTTTTTTTTTTCTTTTTGTTATTTTGGTTTTGTGGGGGGTTTTTTTGTTTGTTTTTTTTGAGGAGGGAGAGTTTTGTTGTTTGTTTTGTTTTCCCTGTTGTTGCATAAAAGATTTCACCAGGGGAGACCTAGACCTCTGAAAAAAGGCTCAGATTTCTGGAAGCTGCTGGAGAGCACCAGGAGGATCAAGATGGGGCTGTTATTTGTGGGAGTGGGAAGGGGATTTACAACAGAAAAAAAAAACACCTAGGGGAAAACAAAATAAAGCCTTTAATTCTGGCATATCTCTGAAGCAGTTGTACAGAGAGTTACAATAGGAGCAAGCCCATATAAACATGCACCCCACAGATGCATTGGCTAGATGGTTATGTTACAGCACTTCTTTCCTGTGTGACATCCTGTGGTATGTAGCTATTGTTGTTTTAAAGTTACTGATCCTTTTTCATGAATTTGCTTTATGTGAAAATAAAATAGTATTTAAGGAATGTCTGTTTTATTTTGCTCCCTCATAATTAATTAGGTCCAGCAACTTGAAGCAAAGCAATTGAGAGCTTTTAATTTTCTTTCTTTTTGGTGTTTTTCTTTCCCTCTCCCAGGTGAGGTGATACCACTGAAAGCCAAGAATTTTTAGGCGTAGCATTGTGGCAATTTTATCTTCAGTTTTAATGTAATTAAATACTTCTCAGGTGGGAAAACATAAGCCATTTTATGCAGATAGCAGCTATTGTACCTAGCTCTAGGGTAACAAAAGAGTAAAAACCCAAACATGTTGATAAAGAAAAAAATAAGTTCTTTTCTCCATTACAAAAAAAAATACCTTGTCAAATATGACATTTGCCAAGCTCTTAATTTAATTGAGATACAGTTACAATAAGTAAGAAACTGAAGTATCTTAATAGCAAATCTATACACTTCAGGTCTATAAGTTTCAGGTTTTTCTACTATTTTCTATTACTTTTGTTAGTTAGTCTGGACAGACAGGAGAGCTCTCAGCTACTGTGCTCTTCCAGGATGATTGGTCAAAATGTTGCTCATAGTGCTGAGAAGGATAGGCAAATCAGCCTGTGAATTTAGAAACCTCTCTTTTACTACCTTGAACATCTTCAGTAGGCTTTCAAGGTAGGAAAAAAAAAGTACAGCATTTCAATGTGAGAACAATTTGGATTACATTTTCCAACATAACAGAAAGTTAATTGCTCCGAGAGGGTAAGTGCTGGCCATTAAGCCAAGATTAGTTTGGCTGAAATACTTTTATTTAAGGTGTTGAAAAGTCTCCCAAGGAAATTATAAAAAATACTTGTATAAACTGTCAGCTTTGATCACGCTTCCTGTAAGTATCCCCATTTTAAAAGCCCTGTCTTGCTTTTATGGAGATTCTCCTCTCCTTTCATCTGCTCTTCCTTCACCCACGCTCCACTTTTTCAGGCAACAGAAAATATTGGCTGACAGAGGAAAGTCGTCAGTTTCAGTGAGTTCGCAAAATTAAAATTTTCTTTTCATAAAGCACTAAAGTGTATTAGGGTTTTACTAGTTCTGTTTGAAATTTCAGAGTGATTTTCCAGAAAACTTATCTTCACATTCTGCAGTCCTCCTTGGATAAAGAAACATGTATAAAGCAAAAGGATGTAAAAAGAGCAAAGAGGTTTTTCTTTACAACATTGGAAATATGTTTAAGACTTTTTATTCCCCCAACTTTAAGATCCAAAACTGGCAATAGTCACAGCCACTCTCATAGAGGACAGCATAAATGTTAACAGAGAAGAATGATCTTTCTGTAAGTATCATAGATACTTGTTTTATTAAGAAACCTGCATTACTGTGAAATCAGGTTGTGCAGTTTGTTTCAATACTTAAAACATTAAATTTCTCTCCACTGTTCACCACTGTATCAAATGTGTGGTCATGATCGATAAACTCATGGAGTCTTCAGTCAGCCCTAATTCTTCCTATTTTTCTCTTTGGAAGAGTTTTCTGCATTGAGAGAAGCCTATAATTTCCTATCTGTGAAACTGTTCCACACTGGGGAGGGGCTCTTCATTAGGGACTGTAGTGACAGGACAAGGGGTAACAGGTTAAAACTTAAACAGAGGAGGTTTANGTTTTCTGCATTGAGAGAAGCCTATAATTTCCTATCTGTGAAACTGTTCCACACTGGGGAGGGGCTCTTCATTAGGGACTGTAGTGACAGGACAAGGGGTAACAGGTTAAAACTTAAACAGAGGAGGTTTAGGTTAGATATAAGGAAGAAATTCTTTCCTGTTAGGGTGGTGAGGCACTGGAATGGATTGCCCAAGGAAGTTGTGAGTGCTCCATCCCTGGCAGTGTTCAAGGCCAGTTTGGACGAAGCCTTGCATGGCATGGTTTAGTGTCCCTGCTTATGGCAGGGGTGTTGGAACCAGATGATCTTAAGGTCCTTTCCAACCTTAACTATTCTATGACTCTATGATTATTCTTCTGACAAAAGCACGACCTTTCTGCTGGTGCAAATGTTTCCCTTCTACCCCTTCCCTCCTTACCTAATCTACTGACTTTAAAGCAGTTTTCAAGTTTCAAATCTGGCAGACCTTTTGATGGTATTTGGAGTTTATAGATATTTGGTGATTTGGCAATTTTTACCATCTCAATTTCTAGAGCCTTTTCCAAGAGTTTCCTTATTCGAGGAATCACCACCATTAATTTCAGTTCCCAATCTGAAGCAGAAGGATCATACAGGAGATATATCTCCTCCCACCCTGAGTACCTTTTCATTCTGGTGTCAGCTCAGGAGAAGTTCCCTCTATAAAATTCATGAAGCAAAGATCTTTGTTTAATCAGGCTCTTACTTTAAAAATGTGGACTTGTGGATTTTTTTCCTGCCTTACATACATTTAAGTACAAATATAAATACTTTCTATTAGATGCTGTTGAAACCAGTATCCCAACAGCTGTGAGGCTGCTGCAGCTCAATGACTGCAGGTCCAACCAGCAGTGGGGTTGAAGGTGTAATCCCAGCAATTTATTTAAATATATATTCTCTATATTCAAAATATTATCTTTACTCTTTTAAAATACGGGGAATATGATGATGATATATATTTACTTTATTCATCTCTGTGGTTAAAATAAAGCAGAGAAAGAATAGGAAGCCAATGTAACTTGACAAGGAAACCAGGAGGAAGAATAAGGCATAGTGAGGCAGAAGGCATACATACAGTAATTAATAACAACAGTTTTTATGATTTCTGAGAACATTTAAATGTTTGGTCCAAAGAGGAATTTAAACACACCCACATGAGATCTTTCTCCTGTCAGGCTGAACCCAGTTTTTCATCTATAACAACACTTATTCCTCCATAAGGTGCTTCTGAGGATCGTTCACACCAGTGTAAAATTCAAGAGACCAGCAGTGCCTGCAGATTTAGTGTCATCTATCACTCTGTACAGTGTAAAGAGCAGTTGTTTCATTTATACCTGCCTGAATACCAAGCCAGTTTTATTTGCTACCTGGTTAGGCTCCGATTAAGATCAAAGCCTAAGGTTTTGTATTCAAAACAAAATGTGTTTTGATAGCAGTTCAATCAGATCAGCCAGGCTACATTTCTTCTATAGGCATTTGCAAATATTCAGTTCAAGTCAATATTTTTTCTTACCTTTTCAGACAAACTCTAACCATTGTGATGGTTCAGATGGAGCCCTGTGAGCCATGAAAATGCTAAGGGACAGATTACTGGTTTTTCTGAGAGCAATCTGCTTTCACCCAGGAAAAAGAAATTTAGCATGATAAGGAGCTATGGGAAACGGGCAGCTTTTGAAAGACTGGCATTAAAAATTGTGCTTGTACTTTCTTGCTAGAAGTGCTATTCAGTATACAGAAACTGTTCATTAAAAGCAGAATTTCTGATGGTAAATATGGATCTTTTTATTAAAAAAAAAAAAGCCTGGGAAAAAACAACCTGCATTTCGGCATGAAGAGCAGTAGTTGTGCACATGAGAAGGCAATGCAGCTAATCAATTTTCAAGCTGTGCACTTTCTAGAAATGGGCAAATGCTGAAAAAAAAATAAAATTATGGGAATCCAAATTACTTGTTTGTGAAACAAAGAGAAAGAAAATTATAGGTAGAGTTTTAGAAACATTTAATTGCTATTTATATATATTAGGTTTTCAGATGTGGTTACCACAGGGTGGTCAGCACTAGACATCTAGTGCTGAATAGAGTCAGCACTAGACATACACTGTCCTTGTGAATGAGGGGGCTGAAATGGGGATCTAGAGAGTCACATTTATGTTGTCAGACACTCTACTTTTTAATGTGTTTTGCTTTCATGCAATCAATAGCATTGTAGTTTCTAAATAAATGTGACTGCAATTCTGGAAGTTTCAGAAAATTAAGACTTACAGAAAAAGATTTAATTTTACTCCCCCCCCCACCCCAGCAAACTACACCACATCATAGGCCAAATAATGTAGTAGATCAGCTAAAAGCAGAAGGGAAAAGAAATTACGCCACAGTTATTAAATTTTCTTTGATTTATGCACCCCTAGAAGCTGTACAGTAGGAAAAGAATGTCTGGGGCGATGGGGGTGTGTGTGTGAGAGAGAGAGAGAGAGAAATGCACTATGGTTAAAATAAACTAATCAAAAGTAAAAATCCAAACTGAAACTATGTCTACTCAGCAAAAAGAAAATTTCTAGGTGGTGTGATGTCTGTGGATAAATATACTTTGCAGCTGAAAATCTATGAGCTAGATCCTGAGAGGGGTAGCTGAAGTCAGTCAAAGCTTTTGTTCATTTCACTGGGTCCAGAATTAAACTAGTGAGGGGAAACGTATCCTCTAAATGTTCTGAAATCCCTCCAAAATCTCAGTGATTAGGGGAGCATAGTAGTAAATATCACAGTATAAGACTTGGCCAATATAATTGATTTATGCTGCATGAAATATTTTCTGTATCCATGAGGATCTAATCTCATGTTTATCTTACTTTGGTTTCTTTTTATTAACACTAAGACAGTAGTTTCGTCCAAATGTCCAAAGAAACATTAATTCAACAGTAGGAGAGTGTTGGCCATTCATGATACTCATCAGAAAAAAATTACAGGTTACTCTGTGTCCTGGCTTCAGCAGTAGCAGTCATTTTTCTCCTTCTTAGAAGCTGGTGCAGTGCTGTGGTTTTGACCTTCAGCCTGGGAACACCAATGTTTTTAGTTGTTGCTCAGTAATGTTTACTCTGACCAAGGACTTTCTGAGTCTCATGCTCTGCAAGGGAGGAGGGAATGTGGGGAGGAGGCAGAGGCAGGACACCTGGCCCCCACTAACCAAAGTGCTACTCCATACCACAGCACGTCATGCCCAGAATATAAACTGGGGACAGTTACCCAGAAGGGTTAGATTGCTGCTCAGGTCGGGCAGGGTACTGATCAGCGGGTGGTGAGCCAACCAATGGTATTCCCTTCACTTGTTACTTCCCTTATCATTATTGTTATTATTGGTGGTAGCAGTAGTGCTTTGTGTTATACCTTGGTTGCTGGACTGTTCTTATCTCAACCCCTAGGGAGTTGCATTCTTCCGATTCTCCTCCCCATCCTTCCAGGAGCAGGGGGGAGGAGGGCAGGGAGAGAGCGGCTGCGTGGTTCTGAGTTACTGGTTGGTCTTAAACCATGACAATTCTTGTTGGTGCCCAATGTGAGTTATTGTCATGGTTTAAACTGATACAGCCACATAGTTTTGCTGACTCACTCCTCCACCTTCTTCCTCCCCCCGCTTTCTGAAGGATGGGGAGGAGAATTGAAAGACTGTAACTCCCACGGGTTGAGATAAGAACAGTCCAGTAACCAAGGTATAACACAAAACCACTACTGCTACCACCAATAATAACAATAATGATAAAGGAAATAACAAGGGAAGTGAATACAATATCACCCACTCACCAATACCTAGCCCAACCCAGCAGTGAACCAGCCCTTCTGAGTAACTTCCAGTTTACATCCTGGGCAAGACATGCTGTGGCATGGAATACCTCTTTGGCTAGTTTGGGTCAGGTGTCCTGTCTCTGCTTCCTCCCAGCTTCCCTTCCTCCCTGGCAGAGCATGAGGCTCAGAAAGTCCTTGATCAGAATAAACATCACTGAGCAGCAACTAAAAACATTGGTGTTATCAGTGTTGTTCCCAGGCTGAAAATCAAAAACACAACCCTGCACCAGCTACTAAGAAGAAAAAATGACTGCTACTGCTGAACCCAGGACAGTCACGAAGCATTGAGATAGTGACAGATCTGACTGGAGTGTGTCTACTCATATCTGTAATAAGCATTCTTTGCTTTGGATTAATAATCATTTGTCACAATGCTGATTTATTGGCTCTCAAAGCTGTTGCTCTTGATCTCAGAGTTTCAGCATGTTGTACCTTACTTACAGCTGCTATTTATTGTTTTAGTATTTATAGGCTGGGGGGCCTGGATTAAGTTTCTTGTTTCACTGTACTTGATGGTAATGGCTTGTAGTACAATAAACTCATTGATCATAAAGCTGATCTGGCTTGAGTTCCCAGTATGATCACCACCTCTACACTTTGGGAGGTATATAATAGAAGTGTATAGCAATTAAACATCTTTTTTTCCCCTCCTCAGGTGGTCAGTCTATGAAGGAGAAATTCCCACATACCCTAGTGATAAGTAGTACAACAGCTACGCAAACTGCAACCACAGCAGGCAGTGCTGCTACTCCAGCTCCAGTGACAAGTAGAGCAGCTTCATTTGAGAGTTCTGAAGGTTTTGTATGGCCTTTGGGTATGCTTGAGGCCTGCCTGATAATTGTGATGGGGATCACCATGTTGGGACACATACAGAGTGTGTTTTAGCCATGACCATTTCGCCTGATCATGAAAGTTAAGTGGGGTTGGGTTTGGGTCTTGTCTAGGATTAGATGACAGTATAGGAGGACCACCAAGAGATTTTCCCTGAGGCTGGACAGTCATGAGTGGCAGGGTGTGTGGGACAGTATGGGCAAGTGTCTAGTCCACTGGGCCCCTCCAGTACTTTGGAAGCATTGGAGATGTGAGGCAGCTGTATGGAGTCCTCGATGACAAATTGCAGAAACTGCTGAAGGAAAGGGTGAATCAAGTCAGTTTGCCAAGGTTAAAGCCATTCAGCTGGCCTTGGACATTGCTGAGCGAGAAAAGTGGCCAGTACTTTATACTGATTCATGGATGGTGGTAATTGCCCTGTGTGGTTGCAGCAATGGAAGCAGAGCAACTGGCAACGCAGAGGTAAACCCATCTGGGCTGCTGCACTATGGCAAGATATTGCTGCCTGAGTGCAGAACCTGTTGGGGAAGGAATACCATGTAGATGCTCATGTACCCAAGAGTTGGGCCACTGGGGATCACCAGAACAGCCAACAAATGGATAAAGCTGCCAAGATTGAAGTGGCTCACAAGGACTTAGATTTGCAACGTAAGGGTGAATTACTTTTGGCCTGATGGGCCCATGATACTTCAGGCCATCAGGCCAGAGATGCAACATATAGATGGTGAACTTAACAATGGGCACTATCCCCAAGTTATTCATGACTGTGAAACATGTGAGATGAAGCCTGACATCATGGACTGGATGAACTCAACAGCTTTTATAGGGATTGGTCCATGCACTAAGGAATGATCTTTCTCTCTCTCTCTCTGTGTATGTGTATATATATATGTGTGTATGTGTGTATGTATGTATATATGTGTATATGTATGTATGTGTGTATGTATGTATGTATATATGAGATAAGAGTGATGGTATACTGAAAAATGTGCGATCTGAGCGCAGCATGAATGGTATGGAATAAGAGGTGGATACTGTCCTGAGTTCAGCAGTAGCAGTCATTTTTCTCCTTCTTAGTAGATGGTGCAGTGCTATGGTTTTGACTTTCAGCCTGGGAACAATGCTGATAACACCGATGCTTTTAGTTACTGCTCAGTAATTTTTACACTGACCAAAGACTCTCTGAGCCTCATGCTCTGCCAAGGAGGAAGGGAAGCCAGGAGCAAGCAGAGACAGGACACCTGACTCAAACTAACCAAAGGGGTATTCCATACCACAGCACGTCATGCCCACTAGATATACTGGTGGCAGTTACCTGGAAGAGCTAGATCACTGTTTGGTCAGGCAGGGTATTGATTGGCGCGTGGTGAGCCAACCAGTGGTATTCTCTTCCTTTGTTCCCTTATCATTATTGTTATTATTGGTGGTAGCAGTAGTGGTTTGTGTTATACTTTAGTTACTGGACTGTTCTTGTCTCAACCCATGGAAGTTGCATTCCTCCGGTTCTCCTCCCTGTCCCTCCAGGAGCAAGGAGTGAGAGAGCGGCTGTGTGTTTCTGAGTTACAGCTGAGCTTAAACCACAACACTATGCTTTAGAAAATGATGCTGGAGAAATTGAATATTCCCAGCCAATACTTGCTTCCAAGTTACAGTTTCTGTATCAGAAATGGTTGTGGATTTTCAGCCCCACAATATATATATTTCCACTAAATAGGTGTGGAAGTAGTTTTCAGTGAAAGCTGCTTTCAATTCGGGATAGTTCCTTCATTAAGTTATGATGACGACAGAGACCTTAGAGCAAATATGGAAAAAAAAATCTGTAAAGAGGAACCAATTAAATTAAAAAGTTCTATTTTCACATGAAACACCATTCTTAGCAAAAATTAATTCACTAGTGTGCTCACTGAAACTGGGGTAACAATGATGATCTGATTTTCAGACCAGGCTTGTGCTTGGAGCTGTTTTAACATGGTGCAGAGATCACCCTAAAATCTAGTGTGACCCTAGTGTCACCCTAACTTCTTTGCCTGTTTAATCCATTTTCTCTATGAGGTATTTCAGTAACCCAGTTCTACTGGCAAAAAGTGCTCACAGAAGTCAGATTTCAAAGTCATTCTTTCATGTTGTCATGGAAACCACCATTTAAATTTTCATGCGCAACTACTTTTGACGGAGGCATATGCTAATCTAATCAGAGCAGAGGAAAAATGTTGTGTGGACTATCTGGCCTGCCACAGGCTATTAGTCTTCAAGTCTGAACACATGCAATGGACCTACAGGGGGTAAAACAATAAAAAACTGTTTAGAAAAGAGCTGTGTGTATGGTGAATGGACTATCAGCTCTGTGTGAGTGCACAAGGTCTCATGACTGTCTCCAGTGTGATCGTGTTCTGCTGCTGATGTCACTGCACCATGATTTCAGTATCAACAGCCCTTTCTTGTCAAGTTCCTTGTTGCAGTTGCGAGTCACTGAGCTCCACAGGGACATTGGTAGCTTCATCCACAAGGCATCAGTAAAGTGGCTGGCACCAGTGCCTGAGGTCAGGGCCAGATCAGACACTGGGTTCTCTGTCTTCCCAGCCACATGACAGTGGTGTACCTTCCTTTTCAGTACAGGCAAAGCCAAGTGGTAAAAGTTCTCAGATTTCCCTGATTTGATTATTCTTCATGGATTTTTCAGTAACTTTGCCTAAAATTAAGGTATCTAAACAATGACAACCATTAACATTGAATGGGATTCCACTCATGACTTGACACACTTGAATCCTGCCTTTGGTGGAGCAGTAGAGGCAGAAGAGTAGCTGAGAAAGCATCCAAGAAAAAGGGAATTTTTAGGACCACTGTAAATCAGAGATGTCCATTAAAAAGGTCATATCTCCAGTTTCTCATTCATGTTCTCATATTTTACCTTTTTTTTCTTCTCCCTTTTTTTTTTTTTCATTTTTACCACCTTTACCTATACACCTGTGTGACAGCAGTCAGAAGAGACAACAATATATGTATTTTTTTTACTTTTTTCACTCCATTACAGATGCTATTTTTTTTTTTTCTGTGGGCACAGAACACTGACACAATATTGAGAAAATCAAAAGTATTATGTCTCTTCTTTATTTCAAGTCCTGGTCCAACAGAGCTTAACATGCAGGCATAACATCAAGCTTTAAGACCATTCTCATAGACAAGACCTTATTCTTAAACCACACTTCCTTCCATCCACTATAATAAACCTAGAGTATCTCATCTTTTCTCAGCATCTGTAGGTTTTTCTCATTGAAGTTATAGTCCATCAGAAAAATTGATGGGCTGTCCTCTGCTTTTCTGGAATCCAGTAGTGAAGCTCTAAAGTGGCCTTTGGATTTTGGCTTAAATTCTGTCCTTGGTTATATGTTTTTAATTATCATGTGTTGTTACACATGTACACTGACTGTAACTTTCCTTTTACCTTTCTCAAAATAACTTATTTTGTACTCTTCCATGTCATTGCTGTCACTGACTGTCAGCACTGAACTGCATTAAAATTCTTAGGGAGATTGATCCAAGGCAAGAAATGGAAAACCACAGTGGATTTCTATTACTTGGTGAATATATTTGGACATTTCATCTGGAAGAATGAGAATGAAATATTACTGTGATTGAAAAATCATTCTAATCTTTTCATTGATATCTATTAACACTCTTAATTCTATCTACTAACACTATTAATTCTTCTGTGATATAGATAGATGAACAGCATCACAACTCAAATTGTTTTTTCTCTGTACTTGACAAAATTTGTCAGCCATCAAAACTCAATAAAATTCCTGCAGTCGGTGTATGAACAGTATCCTGGTTTTGAGCTTGATGGACATTGCTCTGAGGTCTTTTTTGATAGTGTCCTTCTGTGTCCTTCTCAGAAAACATGAAATTGCAGCCATTGGGACTAATTCCATGTCTTTGATAATGAAATATTCACACAAATCCCTCTATGTCCAAAAACATATTCAAACTTGAAATAAAAGAGGCATACACTGTAATTACTGTTAGATTTATAATATACACTGAGATGTTTTTTGAGCTCAACACTTGTTTATTCACTTTTATTTATTGATTTATAATTTAGAATTGGAATGTAATGGGATTCATGCAAAAGCATAAATAAGTTCATTATCTTAAGTGACAGAAAGATAAATTATACATTTTGAAGCAAAATTAAGTTCAACAAAATGTACATTTCCATGGAGATTACAACATCTATGCACTGCTGATTTTCTGTTTAAATGGCAAGTAACATGACTTTGTAAAAAAAGTCACTTGCCATTTATTCCCATTCAGTTAACTCACCTTGTACTCATTCAGGTGAGCCACTATAGCATAACCTACCTTTTATATTTTTCATTCCTGTCTGAGAATCGTGGCTTGGTAATTCAGGAAGCGTACTCTGAAAAACTCCTCTGAAATTAAGACAAACTGAGTTGTACAGAGTTGTTTACGCCTGAGACAAAAAAATTGCCCCAAGTCTTTTTTTAAATATCAGGTTATTTAATCTGTCACAACCTTGCCTTCCCAGGCCTGCCATATGTTTGATAACATGTTCTGGGTGAAAATTGCTAGTTTCCCAGAACTTTCTCTACCCTAAAAATCTTCCTTCTTTCCCAAGCTACATAGCCAAAACTTCTCCTTCTGAAAGCTACCATAAAACATGGATTTAAACAGAAACATTGTCTCTGAGGAGCAAATAGCAGAGCATTTTGCTCTTCAACTCCATCTTTTGAGATGAAAACAGGCTTTCCAAGGGATTTTACGATTACTTTGTATCACACCTCTTTTCAATCTTCAGTCACAGACCTGCAGGACTTTAAGAGTTCTTGTTACTGTGTTAGCCAGTAACCAGGTAGTCACTCTTCTAGTAAGATCTGAGTGTGTGGGAGGGACTGAGTTTTCATTTCAGCTCCTCCAGAGCTTCATGCAGAAGTAATTTTAACCACAGGTAAGCTCTGGTGTTATGGATACTGACAGTGCTCTGAACTGTTGCATGCCTGAGACTTCAGCAGGTGAGTTATGGTTGCTTTTCCAACCCAAACATCATTCCTCTGACAGTGGCTTGTAAAAATAACAAACTAAATCTGGAACACTGAATCAGACAATGCAAAAAAGCCCTTTGCACAAAGTAAGAGGAGCACAAGTACGATTTCTCTTAGGGAGGATCATAAAATAGTTAGGGTTGGAAAGGGCCTTAAGATCATCCAGTTTCAACCCCCTGCTATGGGCAGGGACACCTCACACTAAACCATGTCACCCAAGGCTCTGTCCAACCTGGTCTTGAGCACCACCAGGGGTGGAGCATTCAGAGCTTCCTTGGGCAACACATTCCAGTGCCTCACCAGCCTCACAGTAAAGAACTTCTTTATATCTAACCTAAATTCCCTGTGTTTAAGTTTGAACCCTTTACCCCGGTCCTACCACTACAGTTCCTAATGAAGAGTCCTTCACCATCTGAAGTCCTCAATTTGTAACCCCTTTTGCTATAACATATGCGTAATCTTGTCAACACTGCTTCTCTACTTTGTCTGCATGTCAGGGCTGATCTGAGCCAAAGGAGGGACTCTAAGCAGCCAACCCAGAAATGTTTTTACTTCTTCACTGGTGTCAGCATGTAGAGCTGCCATCCAGACATACAAAAGCTGTGTTCTCTCCCTGAAAGCCCATCCATAATTACATCCAGCAAGAGAAAGGCAGCTCAGCCTATTTTTCTGTGGCTCTGTCAGGATCAGATCTTTTTCCCAGGACCACTGCTTGAGGCAAAACCTTGTGTCTCTGTTGTAATGGCACCCAGAAATTGCCATCTCCAGCAAGTGCTGCAAACATCCTTCTCCTGGGCTCTACCTCCTGACTGGTCCTTTGGGACCCAGAACTGAGAAGTCTGTTTAATGCTCTCTTGATTCTTTGCACTGGCATTTCTTCACTTCATTAGGTCTTTCCTTTGCTATATTCCACCCCTTTTTTCCATCTTCCACACATTTCATACATGGAAAGGGTAACATTTTGGGGTTTCATTTTTTTATAATTAGAAGGCATAGCTATCTCTCTTCATAAGACAAGTGCATGCCAGTTCTAAGTTTACCTCATCAGACCTAGACAGTAATTTTCTTTTTTTTTTTCTTTATTGACTGCATTGCCTGGTGCTAGACTTAAAATTCTCAGCTGTGCTACCTGAGTGAGTGTCCTGGGTTCAGCAGTTACAGTCAGTTTTTCTTCTCTTTAGTAGCTGTGTTTTGACTTAGC
>NDXB01015474.1:0-20869 GCA_002631895.1 Agapornis roseicollis | reverse complement strand
TGGCAGTGTTGAAGGCCAGGTTGGATGAAGCCTTGGGTGCCATGGTTTAGTGTAAGGTGTCCTTGCTTCTGGCAGGGGTGTTGGAACTAGACGATGTTAAGGTCCCTTCCAACCCGAACTATTCTATGATTCTATGAGAACCAATACCATCAAAATGTAGAAAAGTAACTAACAGGAAGATCTGAAGCAGGGAGACAATGGAGTGAAACTGGCTTCTATCGTTTTTATTTTGTTGGCTTAGAGGAGATGAGAGAATGCACTCTCAAGTTTGTAGGTGACACCAAAATGAGAGGAAGAATTGGTATGCTTGAGGACAGAACTGCTATGTGGCCGGCCTTAAACAGACTGGAGGAATGGACAAGTCAGACCTAAAGAAATTCAGCAAGAGCTAACATCGAGGGCTCTCACAGTACATGAGAGGTGTTGATAAACTGGAAAAATTTCATCAGAGGGCCACCAAATTGGTCAGGGGGCTGGAGCACTTGCCCTACAATGAAGGATTGAGGGAGCTAGGAGCCTTGAGAAGACACAGCTTTGGGGTATATTGATTAGTAGCTTGCTGGTACCTGTGAGGAGGCATCAAAAAGAAAAAGCTTTCATATCCTGAGGATGGTTGAGCACTGGAACAGGTTGCCTAGAGAGGTTGGTCAGTCTCTGTTCTTGGAGTTTTTTAAGATGAGAGTTGATAAACACTGAGCAATCTGGTCTGAGCTCAGAGCTGTCCCTGCTTTGACCAAGAGTTTGGACTACAGACCTCCCTGAGGTCCCTTCCAGCCTGAATTATCTTCCTCTGATTTNGTCTCTGTTCTTGGAGTTTTTTAAGATGAGAGTTGATAAACACTGAGCAATCTGGTCTGAGCTCAGAGCTGTCCCTGCTTTGACCAAGAGTTTGGACTACAGACCTCCCTGAGGTCCCTTCCAGCCTGAATTATCTTGGGACCCTCTGATTTTGAAAAAAAAACCAAATTACTGATCAGATCTGTGAGGAAAAAAAAAATAAACAAAAATCCAAATATGATGTGGGGAGACTGCGTCATTCAGCGGAAATGAGCGTATCAGCCTAACGTAACTAAAACCAGAGCAGTGTATTTGAGTGCAAGTAAAATTAATATGTATTTCGACTTTTCACCAGTGTTTAGATTCACTAAATACCAATATGGCCTGAAAATGTACTCATTTTTGAGAGACCTACTGAAGAACTCTTTGGTGTTGTACAATTGCGGATATTTCAGATACTTTATATAGAATATCATGTTCTGTTTTGCTTAATATGGTGTAAAATAAATCTGGTTATTGAATTACAGGTTTGTAAGTAAAGGTTAATGGAATAGATTGAAAACCATCCATTTGAAACCCGTTCAGCACATACAGGGATATTGTTCCATGTATATACTGATATATCACCCGTAGATATTGGAAGATGGGATAAATAAAGCCTGCTTGCCAGATTGAAGACCAGTATGTTGACAAAGTAGTCTGCTTTTATAGTGTCCATCCATGCTTTCCTTGGGTATTAACATGCACATGACAAAGAGACCCCATTTGAAAACCTCCAGAAGTTACATCTTTACTGTTGTTTTCCTGACAGGACAGAGCCTAAATAGTTAAACAATCTGTGACAGAAGTATTTTACAAATTTTCCTTGATGATATGTAGTACAAAAAAAAAAGAAAAATAGATGGAGGTGGTCTGCGGTGACTACTCCCATATTAGTAGGAGGCATTTAACTAGACCTATAGGTTTGTCTTCTGTTATGTATCAAAAATTACCAACTGACTATACTCCTGATGCTTTGACAATACAACAAATGATTTTCAGTTTGCATTTAATAGTTGCATGCATAAAAATTTGAAGGCAAGACATTCCACTAATATAAGCAACATCAGTGCTTACTAGAGGTGGGAAAAGTGTTTTCCAATTATTACTCTTCCTCCTCTTTTTATCACATGTCAAAATCATTCTTAATTACAGAGAGAGCAATTGTTCACTTATATTTTTCTTTGATATAAGAATTTCTTGAGGCTATAGAGTAGAAGATAAAATAGTCTTAAAACTACTTAGTGAATCTAATAATTCACACACCATGTCACATTAAATAAAGCAACACGGTACAAAGGCAGGGAGAGACACTCCATTGAAAATACTTGATTGGTTGCTTTATCTTCTGCCAGTATGAATATGACTTCAGCATATTTAACAATGTTAAGAAACATTTTCTAAAAAGCAGATGCCAACCTTGAATTTACAGTTTCACCCTTTAACCTCCAATCGTATCAAGGATAACAGCATATTTTAGAATTTCTTCTCTGGTCCCAGATAAGTAATAATTGCCACCAGAATCATTAAACAAGTTAAAGCATTTAGGTTCATTATAGTAGTTCTTGTTAGTCAGTCACGTTGTGTCATTATCAGACCTTTACATCAGTAGAAACAATTGATAAATCTGTAATAATTCCGTGTCTCAAAGATTGGATAATGATCCCTTGTAATTCTGTGACATGACACACAAAGTGTACTGCTTCACAGTGTGTAATTTCTCATTTCAGAAAATGTTAACCAGACTGAAAAAAACCTGCTTTCATACAATCTGTTCAGTGGAATGCAAATGAATGTAGAGAATGGTTCCTTGATAAATGAGACACCATTGTGATTATTTTCAGTAACATTTATTGTACTTAATGGTACCAACCATCTAAGGATTTCTACATTTATCCTGTTTATAGGATGGTTAAAACCTTTATGGAGGAATTAATTTCTTTACAAATGTCACTAACTTTGAATGTTTTGATCACTTTAAGATTAGCTCAGCCCCTGTCATCAGTAGTCTCTGATGAGTTAGTTCAGTCTGATTTGCTTTGTACATCAAAGGCGTAAAAGGACCACTCTCAGTCTCAATCTTTGTGGTTACACTTTTGAAGTCTCTTGAGTACACATTATCCATTTTGTTACAGGAGAATGAAAAGTAGAGGACCACTGTGTTTGTGGTGGACAACATGCTTCTGAATTTGTTACCTTTCATCAGAGACACA
The DNA here is from genome assembly GCA_002631895.1 of Agapornis roseicollis. Taxonomy (NCBI): domain Eukaryota; kingdom Metazoa; phylum Chordata; class Aves; order Psittaciformes; family Psittacidae; genus Agapornis; species Agapornis roseicollis. The sequence goes on along the minus strand of NDXB01015474.1, from coordinate 17,840 downwards.
GAACACCTCTGGAGTGTTCTTACGGGTGAAGTTAATGGGTGATAACCATAATGATAGAATCATAGAATAGTTAGGGTTGGAAAGGACCTTAAGATCAGCTAGTTCCAACCATCATCATCCACCTTAACCCTTGTACCAGTAATAAAGAAAACTAAGAAGATTTCTACTGTTCTATTACAATGAATAATGCCTCCTTCTCTGACCCATACCATGATCTCTCATAAACCTGTTTTATTTTGCATTCAGATATACGCAGATTTGAGAAACCCCATTTTCAAGCACGTTACAGCTTTTTGACAGTGGACACAACTGATAAGCAGAGCAAACCAGCCAGATGAAGCCTTTCTGGATTGTGTATGGGCTGAGGAGCACAATGGACATTGATCCAAAGAGATGGCAGATCCCCTTGTTTCCCACTCAGACTGCTCAGGTTTATGAAAGAGAAACAGGCAACCTAAAAGACTTCCTTATTATATTCTTCTTTCCTAGCACACCAACCAGTTACCTTTGTCCCAGCAATGCTCTGGATGATACTCATTAATATTACAAAAAAGGAACAAGTTCCTCAGGCATCCCAGTATAGGATAATGAGAATTGTACCCTGTGTGTTGAAAGGTGACAAAATGCTTGTTGAAGTCCCTGAAGAAAACAGATGTGTCACACAGAGCTGAGAATAGTCAACCTCTTCATCACAAGGGTTTGTAAATAAGTTTTTAATTTTTTCATCTTTCAAATTTAGCTGTATTTGTATTTTTAAAGTATATATAGAGCAAAGCCCCCCAAACAAAACCCTGAATATTCCATTACATTTTAAATAATAGCAATCTTGATGCGAAATGTGCATTGCAAACCTCTTTGAATTACTTAATCCTGCAAACCAGCCTATAATTTAGGTGCAGTTGTGCTCTGTATTTTTCCAGATATTATTTATTAAAGAGTTTTAAAAAGGCTTTCACTTTCAGGCATTGCTATGTATGTATATTGCTCTGTAGCTGCAATCCCATGTGTTTATAAAACAAATATCTGAGTCAAGATTTGCAAAAGTGGTGCTTAAAATTAGTATCATGAATGCCTGTTATAGCACCTAATAGGCAAATTGATTTTGTAGAACTGTTGACCAATTTCATTTAAAGAGACCTCATTCAATAATGATGTTATTAAAGAAGAACATAAAAGGTTCTAAGACCCATGAAAAAATTTTGACATATTTTGTATGGTTGGTGTGTCATAAGGCACTAATAGTAAAACCATGCTAGTCTTTTCAGTAAAGGAATAATTGTAAGAATAGTGATCAGTGAAGAAAAACCAGAAGAACTCTCTAACACTAGAATCTGCAAGAGTCTGAAAGCTTCTGGTGACAGTGGAAAAGGGATTTTATAAATCAATATGGCTGAGAAATGGCTCTAATACATATTTAGGTACATAGAGACATCAAGTTGCAAACAGAAGGAGTTCTTTCTCTTACACACCACAAATTGTGTTTGGGATACTCTAGAAATAGATTTTCTAAATTAACATCAGTTTAACTTCAGTATTGTGCATGGGCTATTTAACAGTCTTTAGGGAATTAAAAAAAAAAAAACAACCAAAAATAAGGCAGAGGATTACTGAAAATGGTTAAAAGAGTGTTTATTAGAGTTAATGAAATGAAAGTGAGCAAACAACCTGCACAGTGAATGTAAAATTCAGATGAGTACTACAGTAGGGAATAAGCTGCAACACTGGGACTTCCACAGCTTCAGCTGGCCTTGTCAATGTGATCATGGTATTTGTTCCTATTATTCTAGTTCCTGAAGAGCCTGTATGATATTCAGCCTGCATTTTTAGATATCGTACAAACATAGACAGTCAAGGGTATCTCTTGCCATGAAGTTTTTATACTTTGTGTAAAATGAGCAAAACTCTGGAAATAAGGAAGGAAGAACAGAATGAGATTGTGTGATGTGACTGGCAGTGTAGAAGATGTGAAAGGCATTCTGGCAAGAGCATGTAGTCTAACTCCTGTCATTCACTGTTGTGCAAAGCGCCATCTTGTACTATTCAGAAGGTGGATGAAGTTAACTATTTGGCTGCTGCCAGCTCTCCTTTTTACATTATTTTTATATGCTGTTCTTCAAATGAAAATGGAAGCTGTGAAGAGAGCAATTATATGTGTTTTCTCCACTTAATTAAAGTCTTCATAACCAGAGCACAGATGGGCCTCTACCAGTCTCCTAACAGCACTCTATATACTCTGGCTCCCATGGGCCAGAACATGTGCTGCTTGAAATGACAGTTCTCATAAGGGAGCACATGCAGTAGATTGTAGTAGCTCTCTGGAGTGCCAATACATGTTTCGGATGCTCCATAATAGAGAAATTTTGGGACAATTTACTTTTTTTGTCAATAATTTAAGTGAGCTTTCTGCTGCATTTACTGTTTGGTGGGATACTACTCTAAATACTAGAGATGTTTTCATGATTTTCAGTGCAGTACCTGCCTCCCCTTTCCAGAACCTCTGACTATCTGTTAGTCTCTCACACTGACAACATCAGCATCTGAGTGGAGTATTTTTTATCTGGTTTTGTTTGTTCGTTTGTTTTTTCAACAAAAGGATGTAGAATCTCTGTACAGTCTCCCTTTTGTCCTCATCCTTTGATGGCTGCGTTAAAAGGAGATGCACACATGTTTGCACATACATACAAAATATTTTGCGGAAAAAATCAGTGCACGTCCTGTAAGTTAATTTTATGGCAGAAAATATCATGCCCACATAACTGCTACTAAAAAAATACATTCAAAGCAGAATTATTACCATTTTGCATTCCAGAATACATTTAGTTTTCTGTATTGCAGATACTTTAAAAAATCCTTCTGGAATAAAGATCTGGGAACCTAATTTTCAGTTCTTCAAGTTTTCTTTTTTTAAATATCTAAGGAAGATAAGTGCACGACTATGTTAATATTATGAGAGAAAAAAATACATTATAAGCCTCCAAGTGCTGTATTTGGTTAGGAATCTCTTATTGTTTCATGGTGTTGCAGCTGATGTCATAATAGGATGCTGAGACAATTCTGTCTAGTCAGAGGAAAGCAGCTTCTTCACAGATATTTCAGTTTAAATTTTTGCCCAATTATGTAGGTGATTTCCATCATTATTGTGTGTGTGATGAAAAAAGTTGTAAATTTTCTGCGGCAATTGTACGGCACAGATGCATTTAGATACTGAGAGTTGTTCTGCATTGTTTAAAGCAAGGCATTTTTTGATTGTTTCCATGATGACTGAATGCATTGTTAACCCCTTTATTGTTGATATCCTACAGAGACCTGATATGTAGTCTTAATTATTTTAAAAGACATTTCTTTGTTACTTAGTTGGTGATTAAAAGTAAATTTGAAGGTGGCAATGGCAGGCTATTGTTGTTCATTAGCAGATCTAAAAACCTAATCATCTAGTAAGGGACTAATTTTCACACAATTTTTGAAACAAACAGTAAGTACACTGATGTAGAAATTATTTGTGCTGCTTCTACCCATTAATTAACTAAATCGCCAGAGAGGGAGAGTGTGAGACTGATTATTTTCTATTAATCGAACTGAGAAATCTAAAGTAGGAATCCCAGGTAAAACTTTTAATAATATTCCTTATAATGATGAGCTTGAACTTCAAGAGCTGAACAACATTGAGGACACAAGCAAGGGAGAATGGGAAGGGCAAAGGCAAGAACAAGGTGACCAAAACATACATATGTTTGCAGAGAAAAAAGATTAATTATGCTGCAGGAGGCAGTGATGAAGCATACACAAGAACTTCAATTGCAGAGCTATTGAAACAATTTCTAAAGAAATACTAATTAATATTGGTTGAAAATTGTCCTTTATGGCTTACTTTTCACAAAACTTTCCTGAGTTTATGCTCCACTTTTTCTTCCATTTCCAAGCTATTATCTGGCAGATGATGTTTCTTGTAATGAAATACAACAGTAACTGTTGAGGCTGAAGCCCTGCACATCCCTCATACACTTCCACAGCAGCTGATAGGTAGGACTGATCATCATAGATGGTGTTGGAGAATTCTCCCATGGAGGAAATACTTTTTCTTTGAAGGAGCTGGCATTGTTGCAGAACTGATGGTATAAAGGCATAACCAAGACAAGGTTTTAATACACTTTCAAAACTCTGATTAAAATAACTCAGCTATGATACATCATATGGATATTTTAAGAAAAGCAAAGGCAAATTATCACACAGTTTTGCAAAAACAAATTAATTGGCAGAAAGCTGAATGGCTTAACTGTTGAACACTTCTGGAATACACACAAGTAACAAGGACAAAGCACTCTTGTATGACCGTTGATTTTTTCAATAGGAAAGCATAGTTTTAAGGAAGCATCAGTCCTGGAAGCTGTAACACCTGTGTCTCTTCCTCACAGAAATTCCAAAACTTTCAGGCATGACCCCTGCTTAAATTCATTACATCTTCCTCAACCCTCATAAAAAGTTTTCTTGTGACTCAGCAATTCACTCACCTTTCTATATTGGTTTACACAAGGTACAGGTATATTAAATCTTGAAAGTCAGATGCAGAAATAAAACTCTGTGTTCCTAGGATTGAATATGGTGCAGTTTGGTGGGATTTCTTGCAAGAGTAGGAGCTCTTGTAAGGAAGAGAAAGGCCATTTTTGAGCTCTATATCTTCCACTTTCTAGCTTGTGACTGTTCTTTTACTAGCAATCTATTTATTTCTTCTGTTGTCCTGGTATACTAGTCCTAACTGCAAGCAGGTTGCTAGAAAGTTGCTAAAAAATGAACAAAAATGGGCAGAAATGCAGTGAGAGCAAATGGATTCCTCGAGTGCAGTGAATTATAAGAGATAAAGTCCAGCCAGGTCTGCTGCTGTGGAAGTGCGGACTTTTTCAGAAAAAAAATATATATATATATAAAATAAGATGAGAATTTTATCTGGGGTAGTAAACAGAAATTTTGAGTGTGCTATTCCTTTGTCTGTAGTCCCCTAGATGATGCTGTTGACAGCAGCTCTGAGTTTATAAATGCTGTATATCTTCTCTACATTGCTGTCTCAAGTAACTAGATGAATTTAGTTTCGTGTCATTTGATTGTTATACTTCTCTTGGCTAATGATTTGTTCACATTTGTATATTGTGTAGGTTAAAGTTTGCATATGTAGATTTATCTATAATTTGATATATCTTATTAGTGGAACTCATTTTTGCTTTGTTATGAACATCAAAATTTAATGGGAAGATTTATTATAGAAACAAATACTGGTTATATTAACCTTGTCTTTGTTCTAACACGACTGTAGAATCTTTAAATACCTACAATATTTCTTTAGTTTGTAATCACAGACAGTATATCTATTTTTATTTAGGGAGGTTATTTGAGAGAACTGGTTAGTGCTCAGCTTTAAATGAGTTTTATACAAAAGTAACTGAGCCAGTAAAGAAAAAAATGACCAGATGATAACCTCAGTATGGGATAGAGAGGAATATGAATCCAAAATGAGGAATGTCCCAAATAATAAGGGTCATTTGAGAGTAAGATGGTATGCACAATTTGTGGTCATGAATAATGCATTGATGTACATACTTCAGCAATCAGGATGCGTGAGTTCTCTATAAAAATTATCATGAGATCATTTTTATGTGGGAATCAAGTTCTTTAGGTATCTCAATTATTTAGATTATGTATCTGAGAGAAAAAATGTTTGAATTTTGCATTTCTGCTTTTAGTCTTGGTGTCAAAGAAGAAGGATGAGTTGGGGAAAAAAATCCTGTGTGACCTTCCCAGGCAGAGTGTCATGGCAAATATTATTCTTTCTATTCCTCTTTTGTTTTCTACCCATCTAGATAGCAAAAAATCTCCACCTCTGCAAATGAGCAAGCTCATATTCAGTTTAGTAAGAACAAACTATCCCACCTCAACAAAACTGTGAAACCCAGTCTGTCCCCCCATTATTCACTGTGTGATGCTGCTTAGAACTCCGTTTCTGAGGTTGTTGATTCTGCAGAAGTTTTCAGGTACAAGCCTTCACTGCTTGTTCCCCTTACACTAGCTTAAGCCAAAGAGTAGCCATTCAGGCCCTCCTGGTAACAGAAATCAAGCACTTGCCAATTTAGCCACTTGGAACAAAAACTGTTTCAGATGCACCTTTGCCCCAGTTGGTCCCTTGTGATGCTTTGCACTGTTTTCTGTCTCCTCTTTTACAGGCAGCTGCATAAGCAATTATGTTACCCTGTTTTCTTAGGACATACTCAGCAGAAGCACAGGAGCAGGCGATTTGAAGGGTGAGTGTAGAATCCTTTGCAAATTAAGTAATTTTTTTTTGTTTTCATCAAAAATGAATGATCTCTTCTTGCTGTCTCATCCCCATTAATCTTCACTAAACAAGTAAGTATTCTCTTTCTCCGAGAATGATCTGCCACAGAGCATTTTAGCAGCATGTTCAGACTAGGACTGATCATAATCTTGGTTTTGTCCAAATAATCCAATACATTTTGTAGTGATAGTAACTTCTTACCCATCTAATCTTTTCTCCCAAACTCTCTCCATTTCCATAAAATCCAGTATTTCAATCTGCTGGATTATGGAGTTCAGCTTCTTTCCCTTGAAGTTAATTCCATTCCCCTAAAGTCACAAGTCTTTATTTTTGGTAGTGATCTGAAAAGGCAAATAGAAATAGCTTTATCTAGCAGTCTTTCCAGGCATTTGAGACCATGCAGTGTGGGAGCAGTTCCAGTGTCTTCTGAAACCACTGTTGATTAAACATTTATTGTCTCAGAAGGTTTATTTTTTGCTGTTTATTTTCACCAGAATACAGTTGGAGCAGGTGACATACCATTACCCCCACTCAAGAAGTGTGGTATGAGACTTTAAAAGGAGTGAGCAGATTACAGCCCATTTGCTAAAACAGAGAATTTATTTAGGAGAATAAACGTATAACCTAGATGACCAAAATCACAGCCATCTGGATAAGACCTCCAAAGACTCAGAGCCCACCTGATGGGAAGACTGAAACCCTTTTGGGTATTCAGGGATCACAAATCCTTCAGCTGCATTTTCTTTCTTTCTGCATTCCAAGTGAAACAAAGCTTTCAGCTTACATCTCCATCTTGTAAATCCTTACTGCTTAGCTGAATGCGTATGGGTAGCTTTTACATAAAAGTTGGTCCATTGACCCTCTTTGCTAAATTTGCTAAATATATAGCTGGAAATAAGGAAGAACTATCTAATCAAGGAACCCAAAACAAAGGGAAAAAGTTTTAATTTCTATCCCACTTCTCTGAAAACCATCTCTAACATAGCAATAACTTACTTATTTTTCTGCCTTGGTTTATACACCTTTCCTGACACTCGCTTGGGCTGTAGGCATTGAATTCAGAAGAGTTAGGGTTTTTTATTTCTCCACAGAATCATGCACCAAATAGTCTCCTTTGGAAGAGAAATCTTCTGTCAAACATGCACAGTCCCAATCCCTCTTGACTTTAAGGCCATATCCACAGGCCATATCCACAGGCCATATCTTGGCTCAGCCATATCCTGGCTCAGTAAGAACAGTAGATTTTAAAATCTCTTTTGCGTGGCAGTTTTGTTGTTGCTGGTTCTTTGGAACATCTTTGTTGTTAGCACATGGCTGGTTTGGAACTTCAGCACCCAGAGGAAAACAGAGAACAGAGAAATCCCAGCTTTACAATAAGATTCCCTCTCTGATATGGGTTCATACCAGATCCTATTAATTCCTCAAAATTATCAGCAATTTAAATATTAGAAAAATAAATATAGCAAGAATAAATAGGAAATCTTAAAAATCTGTTGCTAGCTCTTTCTTTGGGTCTATATATTAGAAAAGGTTTCTTTAGTGTGTGTTTGATGCGTTTATTCCTGTCCAGGCAAAACTTTTCACCTATACTGAGGAGTTCTGCACTTGGTGCAGAACTCTGAATAAATTCATCTCTTTTGCAGATATTTTATCCTTCTTGGTAATGCAATGTGTTCAGGCTTATCATTTGATGAGCTCTAGAAAAAAAATGCAGTTACTTACAGCACCAATTTACATCATGGAATACAGTTACAGAAGTTAAAGGATAAATTGCAGCATTAAGATCATAGTAAGTCATACCAACCATATTCGTTCCCATAAACCCCCAGCTAAATTGCATGACTGGCTAATTACCTTCTGCAGCCTTCCCTTTGGCAGGTAGTGCACTGAAATTTATGGCTTTCCTGATCTGACTATTAGCCATGGCTGTTAAACCATCTGAGGGTTAAACATGAGACCAGCTCAGAGGATCTGCTGTAGACAACTCCTTTTTCCTTTTTTTTTTCCCAGAACTATAGGGCATGAGCTTTTTTCTTTCTATTATGCCCTTCAGTTCGTGAGATTGAGTGCTGTGATATACCATGGTAAAGTGGGAACTACAGAATTTCCTCTCTTCTGCACTGTCAGTTTATTACCATTTCTATTCTGTGTGTTAACACTTTCTTTGCTTTAGGCTTCAAATTACATTCTACTGTTGCATCTTTTGAAAACATGTTTTGGTAAAGTTTTTTATCTCATCATAAGGAATAATAAATATATGTTTTGCTTAATAGATTCCTTTTCTGTCTCTTTGAGCATCATGTAGAAAGGAAACAGACAGTAAAACTGGTAACAGGATGTTTCTCTTGGGTAATATTTGAGTTCAAATTCACCGTTAATTTCTGGGCCCCTTGTGATGATGACATCTTTTTTCAGTACAAGGACAAGTTGTCATTACAAATAGCAGCAGGAAAATTACAGAGTCTAAGAGGAAAATTTTCTCTGTACATTCTGTTTAAAACCTGTTATGTTCATGTCATGGGGCTTAAGTTTCAACTGGAATTTTAAAAAGTCTGGATTGTTTCTGGATACTTGGAGTTCTTACTAAAATAACAGTAATAAAATTTCATGGTTCAGAGCCTTCACAAACCACAGAAGGCATCAGTAAAACATTTCCCTCTTATCTACACAGTAGCAGAATTGGCTTTGGGCATTGGTGGAGATGTGTCATCCCCACACAAGACAACAGGTAGCAGACTATTTACTGAGATGGGACTGAAGTGGCCAGCAGGCTAGCCTGATGAAGCAGTGTTTGCAGTCTTTGTTCTGATGTAGGAGTATATTCCTGGGACTCAGATTTCCTATGATGATATTTTCTCTGTTTCTAGTACCAGGAAATAAACTAAATTGAAATTCCATGGCTTTTGCTTTGTTTGTGAGGCTTGTGGTAAAATCCATCCCCATCTTTGACTGCTGCCTGCACACCATAATCTAAATTTATGTGCAGCACCAGGAATTTTCAGATCTGTCTTGCTTTACTGCTGTAGAAAGTTCAGGGCTTCATTCATCTACCAGTGAACATCAAGCAGCAGCAGTGTAGTGATACTGCATCAAACTGCAGGTGTGTCCTTGCCTGTGCAGGCCTGAGTGCACTGTGCAAAGCATACACTGAAGGCAGAATAATCTCAGAGAAGCAGCATTCTGCAAGCAAACACCACTGCAAGGACAAACCTTCCATACAGGACTTATCTGGCATCTGCATTACAATAACGCTGAGGCACTCACTGCCTTATTCATGCATGGTGTATGGTGGAGAAGTAGGACATTAGGACTGCAGGCTTTAAAGAACATGAGCTAATAGGAAAGTCCCAACTGACTGCTTATGTAATACTCCCAGGTATTTCAGAGGAAAGCATCTTTTAATATTGTTGGAGGTGTAAATAAACAAGTAAGTCTTCTACATTGCCTAATTAAATTATCTAAATAATATGCAGTTAACTCTAGGAAGATCTATACGATATGCAAAAAAGCCCCAAAACATTTTGCTCACATATGTGAGGTTTCTTTCTACATTATATCACACGTTCTACTTTCCACTTCTTTCACTTGTTTTGATTTTAAAAAATGTCGTTCACCCAAGCAAAATGTGCACATATGCACATATATATATGTATATGCAAAATGTGCACATATATGTATGCACATATAGCTGGGCGACATAGTCCTGATTGCACCACGTGGAATGTAACATCTCCCTGTGCATTTACCAGAGTAAGCCATAACCTCTTGCATCTCCTTTGACTGCCATCATTCTTCATGTTGGTTCGAAGAGTCATCCTGCCAGCTGTCCCAATGCTGCATATGTTCATGAGGCTAACAAGCAACTGAACTGTTGCACATTTTATGACTGAGCATAACTTAGACTTGATGGCACTCAGAAGAATTCAAAGGGCAGGGAAGCACTGACATGTCTTTGAAAGGGCAGTAAAGTAATTTTCCCTCCCTGCAATCCCAATTGAACTAAAAGTATAAAACAAACACAACTAAAATAAATGCTCCATGGCTCACATAGCAATATTTATTTACTTTAAATTCCAGAGCATGTTTCTATAGAGTTGATTTTTTTTTTTTTAATTTACATTTTCAAGACATATTTTTTGGCTAGTTCAGAATTATCATACGGCAATTTAGAAAAATACTGAAGGGAGAATATATTAATGGTTTTCAGGTTAATGACACCTCTAGTCTATTGGGCTGTTACAGATTGCTGGTAGGATTTTGGTCAAACACATCCTTCATAAAAAGGACCAGACTCCCAGCCCACCATTGCTTCTGTTAATACTGACTGATAAAAGGGTCTGCTCAAGACCATGATGGGCAACATAAGGACATGAGAGTTTGAACCAAGTTATGTATCACCCAAAATAACATGAAGGAAAGAAAACTTTCAAAATTCCTGTATTTGCCTTGGTTTATACTGTACGTTATAAAGACAGGGTTTCCATTTCACAAGAATCATGAGAAAAACGATGTGATTAATTTTTCATCAACATGCATTTTTTGAAAATGAAAACTGACTTTTTATGTATATAGAAACTGTCATGTGTGTATGTATACATATAAACTGTCATGTCTTCATTTTCCTTTTATGGTCGCTCTTACCCTTCTTGTTACAATAAGAAATATAAGGACTTTTTTAATTTACAATTAAAATAGGGTGGTATTTTAAAAAAATTAGAGCATAAGAACCTATTATGTTTTCTTGACTAAGATATATTTGCATGAGCCTTTATTAGGTATTAATGACACACATCATCAGAGGCATCTAAATACCTTTGACACATCTATTCATGTACCTTTAAAGTGTTGAGCATGGACCTCATTATAATAAGTGACACCGTAAAATAGTGGTTAATTGTCTGCTACTGAGTGCCTTTTTAGGTTAGGGCTATTCAGACAACTAGGCTTTCACACAGACTTTTCACTGGTCTCAATAACAGACCTGTCAATTTGTAAGGTGGTTCAGTTCTTTCTCCTCTTGATTGGAATATTTCCTTGTATATCCCTGAATCCCTTATACCAGTAACATTTCCTTTATCATAAGCTCGTCATGATTTTCATTTAAAGCATGTGCCAATACCAATTAAAAGACTGGTAACTGATTGTTCTCAATACTCATCCCGAGAGACTATGAAATTTCCATTGTTTTGGCAATTCTTTGGTTTTGAGAATGTCACAATAGTCGATGACATAATTAAAAGTGCTGATTTACTGTCCTGTGGGTCTCTTGAGATCAGTTAAACTTGTCTCACAAAAAAGTCTATCCACCTGTGGTGGGATGAAGCTTTGGACTGTGACTCTTGAAGCTATACTGACGCTTTTCCAAATCATCAGCCTTGAGTGTAGATAACAAAAAAAGTAGTTTCTTACAGTTATTCTTTATAAAAATTCCTGTAGTCTTTCATTCTTAACTCCATATCTAAAACCTTTACTGCCTTTTAATCAGCTGTTTCCTCTTTATTTAATGATCAGAAAAACTAAGTAGAATATTTGCACTGAACTCCAAACTGTACAGGTTACAAAATAAGCTCTTCAGTTCCTCTGAAGAGATAGATAGTTATTATGGTGCTGAGGATAAGGGATAAATAAGCCAGTAAAAGGAAAAAGGAAAGATGATATTTCTCCTTGGAGGCTCAAGTTGGTCAGGTTTAAATTTGCAAGCAGATGTGCAAGGTTCTCTTCACTGAACCCCCTCTGGAGTAGGACTCCGCAGCTGCCTATTTTGTCATGTTAGAAAAGACGTTAGGAAGACTTGCCTGAGTACAGTTCATGTGTCCTTTCAGATATTCATTCTATCTGTCATTTCAGTTAGAGTTTGGATGGCTGACTTTTGATTATCATACAGGTCTGATATACACTTGCAAGAACTACATAAATATCCCCTATTCGGCTGTGTAGCAATTGTCAGCTACATGTCTAATATAGGCTGGTGGGGTTCTTGAAGTCAGCAGGCTCGTTTCTTTTTTGAGACAGCAAAAAGCTCATGAGGAGTTTGGTGAGCCACTGTGATAAGTTTTAACTCCCCCCAGTCATGACTAATAATGCAATCTTATTATTATTCTGACATAGCTTTCTGCTGCTGGAGTGAGTCTGGTTTCACAGGCCCCAGGCAAGGTGGGATGGCATCTGGGTCATCTTACTGGGTGATATATGGAGTGAGAAATCTGTGCTATCTACACTGGAAGCTGTTCATCCATCTTTTCACATGGTGGTAGCAAGCTGGGATAATAGCTAAATCTGTGGAAAAAATCAGTGAGGACATTACAGAAAACATAGTGAAGAGGCCCTGGGCCTTTGTCTAGATGTCTTGGGACTCATTCTGCTAAAGGGAAAAGAACACTTTTCAGCTTTACGGTATACATATACAGTATATTACAGATTAAAGTAAAAGATGTGCTTTTTAGGATAGCTGAAAGCACCAATAAGATTTATGAGATGCAGAAAGATCCCAAACCAATGTTGGAGGAGTTGCAGAGTTTTGCCTAAAATTTGCATGTTGTTGGAGATAATAACAGATCAGATGACAATTCCCTCTAGCCTGCCAGGCAGGCTGGAAACCAGCATGTGATCCTACTCTCCCTCCCCGCAGTCATCCCCTTTTGCAGTAAAAAATATTTGGGCATCCTGTAGGAGGCAATCTCACTGCAAATATTCAACACAACCAAGGAACTTACAGTCTCATTGTACAGCTCCCTGAAACCTGCGGGATCTCTCTCTGTTCATATCCACAAACTCTTTGACCTTTTGACTTACTATAAATGTCTAAATAATTCTCATGTATTTAAGGACTATTTGAGGTATTTAGACAGAAGAACAACAGAGCTAAATATTAGTCTAATATTTCTGAATGAACAGAGCCTCTTTTGATATGAGCATTATTAATTCACAGGGCTAATTTTAGTAACACTGCATGCTGCAGGAATAATTAATACAATGTACTTGTATAGAATGCTGAGAAAAGCAATACAATAACTTTATATTTGTTATTTGGAAAGCCTTGTCCATGAAAAATTTAGGCAGAATTCTGTACTCTGGCTGTAAAGCTGTTGTGTGTTCTTCAATGTTCTTACTGTTCAGAACATTGAAATGAAGGCTACACCACAGCAGTGTTACAATAACAGGAGACATTACAGCGTATCACTGCTTTTCATGCCTTCCTAGGTGTGCATTAATTCTTTTAGTTTATTGTGGATGCAATTGTTCACCTATTTAAAATGCCATGCCCTCAAATCTGTGTTCTAAGACACATTCGCACATATATTCAGTGAATGGCTGTTCGATGAGTGGTTCAGTAATTTTAACTAAGTTGGTGAAGGGGATTGCAGGTGTGAAGACTGACAGAGAAAATAGGCTAAGGGAAAAGGAAAAATAAGCACTAGATAGTGAGATGGTGAGAGGTGCATGAACCCCAAAAGAGCATAGTTTCAAATATATTTCCACTAGGATGGGTACTCCTAGTGAATACAGCTGGGCAGCTGTTCATAATGCTTTCTTTTTGTAATTTTCTTCACTTGTCCAGGCTTGTCTTTCATATTTGTGCTGGTTTTGGCTGGGGTAGAGCTATTTTTCTTCACAGTAGCTAATATGGGGCTTGTGGTTTGGATTTGTGCTGGAAACAGTTTTGATCATACAGGGATTTTAGTTACTGCTGAGCAGTGCTTGCACAAAGCCAAGACCTTTTCTGCTCCTCACCCCACCAAGCAAAGAGGCTATGGGGGCACAAGGAGTTGGGAAGGGACACAGCCAGTGCAGCTGACCCCGATTAACCTAAGAGATAACCCGTGCCATAGGACGTCATGCTGAGTGTGTAAAGCTGGGGGAAGAAGGAGGAAAGGGGGATGTTGGGAGTGATGATGCTTGTCTTCCCAAGTTGCCATTACACATGATGGAGCCTGGCTTTCCTGGAGACAGGTGAACAGCTGCCTCCCAGTGGTAAGTGGTTAATCGATTCCTTGTTCTGCTTTGCTTGTGTGCACAGCTTTAGCTTTCCCTATTAAACTGTCATTAACTCAAGCCATGATTTTTCTCACTGTTACTCTTCTGATACTCTCCCTTATTCCACTGGAGGGGGGAGTGAGTGAGAGAGTGACTGTGTGTGGCTTAGTTGACAGTTGGGGTTATACCAGGACAATGTTGTGTTAAAGTAGGCTGGCGGGTAGGTTTCTGCAAGGAAATGCCACAGGAGAGAGGAGACTGATGTTGGGTTGGAAGCAGTGGGTCTAGTGATGAGATATTCAAAACTTTGGTTAATTCAGTGCCAAGGTAACCTGCTTTCTAGAGGTCATATGACCAAGAATGATGAATATTGTGTTTTGCTACTTGCTTTGCAAGTTAAAACTTGGACATGGTTAACAAATTTATTCATATTATCTGCAGGTTTCTTAACATTATTTTCATTTAAAAAAAATTCCATTGTAATAGATTTTTCAGTAAAATACTAGCTTTAGTGGAAAAATACTTGCTATGTTTATAATTATTTTTTCGCCAATAATAATTTGAATTTGGGCACTAAAAAGTTAGTTTGTTCTGGTGAGGAATTTTGTCTCATGCTTCTTATTCCTATGGGAAAAAGGCAATACCAGAGCTGTTTCAAAATATCCCACTGTTTCTATGTCACTGAGATGTCAGGTATTTAAAGTTTTGCTTTCAATAACATTTCAGGACTGAAGAAACTTTTGTTATTATTAGTGAATTAAAATATCCAAGACTATTGAAATAATAATTAATTTTGCAATTAATGCCATGAGAATAATAAAAACTTCAAACATTTGTAATTATTTTGAGACAGAATAATTTAATGCCCTCATTCTTTTCTGTGGGCTCAGTGATGTTACTTATCCTGTAATAAATTAAGATCTGGTTTCCTATGAGGCCAGCTGTAATAAAGATGAGGAGGTAAACCCAAACAAAAAGCCCACCTTCCAAATGGAAGCATTTGAATAATTTTTATAGCTAAATAAAAAAATGCCTTTAGAATGAAATACAAGATTTAGTCTGAATTATTTTATTAGCTATGGTTGATAAGCTACTTCTGGTCATTTCCTGAATGCATCTTTCTCATACGGTAATGAAAGGACTTTATTTCTAACAAATGTAGTGGAAGAAAGGCTACACTTTTTTCTAGTCAGAAACAAGGAGCTATTTTGTTTTGTAAGAATTTCCTCATGAATTCTTTAAAATTTTGAAATTAAGAGTTTGAATACTTTGAGTTATTTACTTCATACAGATTGTTTTCCCATGTATGTGAACAGTTGTGGCTGAAAAGGACAAGAGAGGAATTTGCTCAGCAAATCTAATTATGTTAAATTTAGTGTATGTAATACAGTAGAAGTTATTTTAGTATCATAATACCTTAATAACTGTATCTTAACTGTGTGTTATCTTAATAAGTATACAATTTTAGAATGTTCTTCCAAGAACCAAAATGCATTTCTTGTTACCTGAATTAGATTTAGGCTGAATAAAGTTAAGCTAAAATCAGTTAAGATGATTAAATAGTCCCTTTTGCATATGCTGGTTTTGTTTCCAGAAACAAAATTAAGATAGCCATGCACTTGTGTAACTGCAGTCCTAAAACACATACATCAACAATTAACACAGAGTCAATGAGGCTACTTGTGGGACTTTATTAATAGGAATGTCCACAGCTGTCAGAGACATAAGAAGCCATACATTAAATTTGATTTTAAAGTAATGAAGGCTGGAGCACCTATGTATAGAAATAACAAGAATAATTTCAGTTTTCTTTAAGATATTTTTTGTTTAATGTAAGTAGATTTTTCCTTAGGCATATCCAAATGCTCCTACAAGTTCTCTTTATTCTGGGTTTTAATCAGAAATATGGCAAAACACAGAAATGTGACTTTAATAACATTCGTTTCCCTTGGAACAGCATGAAGCAGTTCAACACTGTAGTTGCTCATAAAGCTTTCTTAATACTGAAGCTTGATAACTTTGAAGACTGATTGCTTGACTTAGAAGAGTCGTTATTTCAGTGTGAAAGGGCAGTTGCATCACTAGTTCTGTCATAGTTGGCCCTAATCCAACAGTGTGTCAGAGGTTTAACATTCATCAGTTTCTTTCTTTGGTCATTGATACATATATGTCAGGGGACTTCATGACAGATTCAGTTGTTGCCTTATTTTATAGTGTTTAAATTCAGTTTTTATTACACTAAATCCCTGACATAGGTGCAAGCAATAGGTCTCCTTCATGTGCTTCAATGTTTAGCATGCTGGTTTAAAAAAAATTATCATTTGGATATACATGAACTGTGGGTTAAAAAGATGCCTCAGCTTTTTAAATACTTAAGATTTTGGAAAACACTGCTGTCTGTTTATTGCAAATTAACAAGATTTGATAATTATTGTCATACTGGCAGACTCTTGGCTGTCACAGTGTGTCTGATTTTAAACATACAAGGAAATGTGCAGGGTAGTCAGAGGCAGTCCAGAGAATGGAAGCAGATATGATCATAGAAAATATGATCCCTCAGAAATGATTGACAGAACTGGGCTTGTTTGGACAGAAAAACACAACTGACATGAAAAAGCACACCAGTCATAAAAGAATAAAGGTTATCACAAATAGGAAAATACTAAATTTTTTTTCCATGTCCATTGAAGATCAGGATAGGGGTGAGGACAGTAAGTAATGTGATTCTTTTTAGTGAAGGAGCTTTA
The DNA here is from genome assembly GCA_002631895.1 of Agapornis roseicollis. Lineage (NCBI taxonomy): Eukaryota > Metazoa > Chordata > Aves > Psittaciformes > Psittacidae > Agapornis > Agapornis roseicollis. Next base: position 800 of record NDXB01015474.1, on the reverse strand, counting down.
GATTGGACATCAGGAAAGAGAAGCAACCAAACCCACCTTTCTAACTGTAACAATAGTTAAACACTTGGATATGTCACCCTGCAAGGCTGAGTACCTTCCTGCACACCAGAGATTTTCAATGCCAGATTAAGGAAACAGCTCTCAGAAATCATTTTGGCATAGCTTATCTTGCCTTGTTGAAGGAGATGGATTTTATGACTACTTAAGGTTTTGCGGTACCTTCTTGCCTGATATTAGAAGGCTTACTGAATTTCACTTTTTGTCATGAAAAGAAATTCTTAAATGATTATTAGTATAAAATTTACTTTTTAATGGAATATGTTGGTATAGGGATGTGTGTGTATATATGTATTTTTCCAAATTTATTACTAAATTATTGCTAAGTCACTGTTAAAATATTATCCAAGCTGTTAACTATTTCACTGCTCTCCATTATAAAAAAATCCCATCATAGTTCTTTCTAGTTTTGAAAGAAGAGAAATGGGGAGCAAGAAACAAAACGGTAAATGTTCGCAATGTTTTGAGAGCTGTTATTGCTATACAAAATAGGGTCTTGATTACTTTATACTTAATTGTTTAGTTCCAATTGTCATTCCATGATGTGAATTGCAATTTTCACTTCCTCTTTTTTAATCAATAACCAATATTTGTCTTTTCATTTACAATTCAGTATTAACTAAGCTGTCAAGAGTGATGTATTTAAACATGCTTTCCATAGCTTAGAACAGAGGAGACTCTGGCCTCTTCAGGAACCTGCTTAGTAAGGTTGCATGGGATATAGCCCTAGAGGGCAGGGGGGC
>NDXB01015472.1:51334-71674 GCA_002631895.1 Agapornis roseicollis | reverse complement strand
GCAAGAAAGGGGGGTTGAGTGAGTGAACGAGCTGCGTGGTTGGTTGGGTCTAAACCACGACAACGCTGAAGGAATAAACTCAGTTAATAAAGTAATTCCTAAAGAAGATAGAAGATAGCATAGAGTCATAGAATAGTTAGAGTTGGAAAGGACCTTAAGATTATCTAGTTCCAACCCCCCTGANCGCTGAAGGAATAAACTCAGTTAATAAAGTAATTCCTAAAGAAGATAGAAGATAGCATAGAGTCATAGAATAGTTAGAGTTGGAAAGGACCTTAAGATTATCTAGTTCCAACCCCCCTGACATAAGCAGGGACACCTCACACTAAACCATGTCACCCAATGTTTCATCCAATCTGGCCTTGAACACCCATTCCAGCATCTCACCACCCTAACAGGAAAGAATTTCTTCCTTATATGCAATCTAAACCTCTCCTGTTTAAGTTTGAACCTGTTAGCCCTTGTCCTGTCACTACAGTCCCTAATGAGGAGTCTCTCCCCAGCATCCCTATAGGCCTCCTTCAGATACTGGAAGGCTGCTATGAGGTCTCATCAATGTGATCTTGATGTTTTTCTTTGACTCTCTGTTTAGGAGGATCATTGACTTCCATTGTAATTCCACTGGCATCTTTCATAAATATTTTCCTCTGTGGAAAGAGAGTCATCAGTATCTTACAACTATAGTTACCTTCCATAATTGATAATGTTATTAGACTATGGAAACTTACTTACTATGACCTTTAATGCTGTTATAGTGATTTAAGGTAGGGTCTTTTGTATCAGGCAAACTAACCATGAACTGTAGAATACATTCTTGATTATGAATTCAGAATAATGTAACAACTGATGGTTGACTTTTATCCTTTCAAGTAACTTAGGAAGGATTTGAAAATTCACAGATGCTAGCCCATGTGTTTTAGCAGATTCATAGAGTCACAGAACCATAGAATGGTTAAGGTTGGAAAAGACATTAGCATCATCTAGTTCTTACTGCCATTGTTGTTATTTTACTGTGGTGCTAATCTCCAGATACATTTTTCATTCAGGAAACAAATGCTGTACTTTTGCCTTCCAACTGCATGCTAAATCTGTATGAAAGTCTATCCTAGATTACTGTATTATTTAACCAACTACATATATGAGTTCAATATGCTATATATTTATCCCTGTACATTGATGTTGTTTGCTTTGTTTCACCTTTCCCTCAACAAATAAGTTCAGAAATAGGCCTCCCTCACAGGGGTTTGGAAACAACCAATGTAAAACAGAAATTCATAAAGTTGCCTTTTACTGTAATTGTTTCATGTTCCCAGTCCTCCCAGGATTATTTTGCTTATACATTTCTCTTAGCCATAAATTTGATGATTCTACCACAGCGATTTACTCTAAAAAAATTAATGGAATCTCTTCAAAATTCTCAGTTGTGACCCATAGCTCTCTGAACTGCTGTTTAACTTTCTAAGTGTTATAAATAAATTTCCCTAGCTGCTCCATAGTCATCTCACAGCAAAGTGTCATTTTCCAGTGGACTGCTGGTGTAGAGTAATATGAAGTGGAAATAGTAAATACTTTTAAGATTTGCAGTACAAGAATCACAGAATACCACCCCATTTATGAGAAACATTCATATAGTAACTCTGTGTATTAAAAAAATCCTCTCCTGAATGTATGATGTGTTAGACAGGTTCAGAACTATATAACCTGCTGATATAACCTCACAAATATAAATACAGTAAGTTTGTGGATAGCTTTTTGAACAATAAAAAGATATAGGAAAAATATGCATAAGAGTGACCCAATGCACCAAAGAATGTTCTGACTCTTAAAATTTAAATGAATAATACTGCAGTGTTACATACCTCTATGTATAAACAGCAGGCAAAAAGTATAGACTTTTTTCATATATACCTCATCAGATACTTAATGGAATGCCATTAAAATACTTCAAATAGCAGGTGCTTCAAATATTAATTTGTAATTGCTTCAAATATTGTGTTTCTGAGCATTATGCTGCTTGTGTCAATTATCTGATTACAGTGTTTGCATGTTACACATTTTGAAGATGGTTAAGGTAATAAGTCTATGAAGGATTGCTGAATGTTGCCTCCAAATGTGAATTGACACAAAAATAAGCAGTTTAGCTGGAAAAGCATTGAACTTCTTCTCACTAAATCTGAAATGGAGACTTCTCAAGAGGAGATTCAGAAGAGTGTACGATCTCTTGGAAGAGGAATTCAAAAAAGAGAAAATTCTGCTTGTTTTTACAAAGTAGAAAAACAAATGGTATTAATTATCACATGGATGAAGATTTCTGGTAGTGCTGCATAGAGGCTGCACTACTAGAGCTTACTTTAAGACTGCCTTTGGCAGCAATGACTGTGGTCCAGATCAAAGGAGTTAAGGGTGATAGCAGTATACATTTATGCTGATCTGAGATAACCAGTGTAAAGAAATTGAAATTATGTCTTTTTTTCCAGTGTTCAAGATGTAGAATTGTGGTTTTTAATACATTCCAAGCTGTGTTTCCTCTTCTCTGCTGTATGTAAGCTAAGACAGGCATAGGGGATAGGGGGAGGAATAGGAAAAAGTTCTCACTTGTATTTCATGGAAAGTACACCTTTCTGCAGTGCAAATAGCCTTAGGGTAAGCCGTGAGCTTTCTAAGGTAGTGAAACTAGTGTGTGACAGCTGTAAAGCTGTATCATATTCAGTAAGGAAAAAATAAACAAGTTGCTATGCTGATTTTTAATTATCTTGAATTTTTCAAGGCTCTGCTAGTCATAAGCCTGTTGTAGGCAGGCATATACTAATGACTGCAAGCTTTGCATTTCTACAGTTTCTTTTAGGTATCTGTGATATTTTAAACTGTAAATGTTTTAATATGTTCATGCTCAAAAGAAATATTTGCTAATTATTATTTATAATACCTTGGTTTTCACAGAAGTTTCAAATACCTGCTGGTGGGATTACTCGAGAGCATTTTAAAACTTTGTAATGTGTACTTAAGACTGCAAGATTTGTTTCTATTGCAGCTTTCTGCTATTATCACATCATTATTTCAGCATGTACCTTTAGGTGGGGGGAGGTGGAAATACGTACAAAACAAATGTTGCTTTGGAATACATTGCCTGTATAAACATGTATTCTTCAGTTTTCCTAATGCTGCAAATATGTATCTGTCATGAATTTCTAAAACAAGGTTCTTTTTCTCTCTTATAATGTTTCTGTATTCAGATAAGTTGCTTCATTCCACTAATATTTCCTCTGTGAGATGTAGTGTCTTTTCTAAGAGAAATCTCCTCATTTTTTGGTGGACGCTGTGAGGTTGATGTTCTCTCCAATGAAAAAAAGCAGACGAATGACTGCAGTAAGCAAGAGGGCCTGGGTTGAAGGTGGTTCTTAGTAGGTTTGTATGCAGTAACCAAACAGCTAGACTTTATTAAAAAGGTGAAATTCAGTAAAGGTAAATAGAACTCAATAATCAAACCTTGCATTTGACTTTCTAAAGGATGTCATAAAAGCTTAATTATCATTGTAAATTAATGTGAAGTTATGCTACTGATAAGGGTCATAAATGCCTTTGCCATTAGCAGTTACTATTACGTTCCTATTTTCATAGAAATTTGCCATATTTCATAATTTGTGTGACACAGTTTCTTGAGAGTATTTCATTAATACATGCATCACATTTTCATGGTCTTCTGAGTGCTGCAGGAATTTATTAGCATTCCTGTTGTCCCATCTTTACACAGAGTATTTGTTGCTGTGATAACCTAAAAAAGATGCTGGCTTTTTGTATCCATGCAGTGCCATTCACTTCACTGAAGTGGTACCATTTTACAACAGCTATTTACATACCAGTGATGAGGAAAAGCCTTACACAAGGGTGGAGCTCTGTTGGACTTTGCAACTGCCCATGCATTATTTAACAATTATTAGTGGGGGAAAATCACTGGGGGAAGGAATTAGAGAAAACTGAGGTCTAACAGAAGTTGTAGTATTATAGAAACCTTAGGGATGAAATACTGTTGCCACTTTCAGGATCTTTGGTATGCACAGAATCTACTCCACTGTGGTTCTCTAGGCAACACAACCTGCTATCGCAGAGGAGCAAAGGGTGGAGTGGGGTGGAGATACTGCTGCCAGTCTCTGTTGGACTCCCTGCAGAATGGGGAACTTGATGGTAGCAGGCAGCTGACAAGCCACATGGCAGATGGCAAATGGGAAGTGTAAGAGATGTTCATTGTTGAGCCAACAACTGTGGTGAAATCACTTTCCTTAGGTGAACCTTGCTCATGATAATCTCACTATAACAGTAACACATACCTCCATCCCAAAGTTACCTGCCTCCAAGGTACAACTATCCCTCACCAAGCATTCACTTTATATTTTTTATTGGCTATATCTTTAAATGAGAAGTGAGAGAATTTTACACCAATGAGTAATAAAAGAATGTATGACTAGGGTCACTCAAGATCCACCTGAGAGCAAATAAAAGTATAAAAGTGAATGAGAGGTGAGAGAGATAGATAGAGAAGACTCCATCATAACTTCTGGGATCATTTGATGGGCTGTCTTCTCCCCCATAGGGATGCCTTTTGTGTAAGAACTTTATCTTATGCACGTTAAATAACTAATGCTAGCTGTTATTAGTGGTTATAGTCTGGTTGTGTATCACTTCAAGTTTGTTTTTGCAGACAGTCTCTATCACTGGCAGTTATGAACCTTATTTTATCACAATTTTATATTAACAGTGTTATTTCATAAACTGTTACTATTAGTCCTTTGTGGGTGCTAGCAGTTTCCTGTAGCAGGTAACACATTCAAAGTGGGAAGACCTGCTTAGGGGTCCCCCTTATGATGTTGGTGCATTTCCCTGAAAAAGTCAGTGAATTCACCCTCTGATCCAGCAGGACTGTTCAGTGAAGAGTCCTTGTAATGGGATGCTGAGAGACTGGTCAGACACAAGGGTCTTGGCTTTTCTGGGGCACTGATAAACAGATCAGTGTTTACTACAAGTAAAAAAAAATATCTCTCTCCTTCCCACCCGCCTCCCTTCACATGACAATTAGGTAAATAATACCTGCAGTGATGATTCTAAGCTGACTAGCTGTGCATCTATGATCAAGGGTAAAGGTTGTATAAATGAATTTTTGTTTTCAAGCAGACTGCCCTAATACTATCTCCAGATTAGGTTAGGCTGGCTCTCCAGTGTAGAACACGCTACTGATTTATTCTTGTACATTTGTCCTTGGCTACTGAGATCCAGAGTACATCTTCATCACAGGTGTAAGAATTTGCATAGATAAGCACCACAAAATCATTGCCACATGTGTTTGTCAAGGTTGCTTTACTGTAGGCAGTGACAGTGATGTTATAATATATGTTCTCTCAGTTACTGCCCTAATTTTTAATTTGTTTTCTAATCATCTGTGATTATTCTGAGGATACTGTCCTGACAGCTTTTCTTATAGGTAGCCAAAAGTTTGCATCCAAAATTTCTTTGCTTCTTACTGGCTAATGACAGTGGTGAAAAATCTTTTGGCTCTTGCAATTGCTAAGCAGCAGTTGGTCATTTTGTCTCCCCTTGGGAAGAGAACCTTCTGTCTCACCCTGAAGACCTGTACTTGCCTTCTGATATTACTCTTGTCAGAACTTGTTTCATCGGTTTCTGACAAAATTTGGTTTCAATCCAAGTAGGTTGTGTTTTATCTGTCTTACTCCTTTTTATTACCTAGCATACTCATCTTGCTGATGTGTATCATTACATTCCCACTTCAGCTTTTATTTCCACCCTTCTTGAGGAGGCATGTCTCTATCAACTGTGATCGCTCATGCTTGCTGTTTCTGGTGTGTGTAGCATCTGATTTCATGTTGTAGTTCTTTCACCACGTACATGTGCCTCCCTTATGGCACTAGGGTACAAATTGTATTAGTTGCTTCTCACTGACCTTGATGGCAAACAGCAACTCTAGGCTAAATGAGCTTAATTAGTTTGTCAGCCTTGAACTGCTGCCTTTCATGTCTCTGGGCAAGTCTTTATGGCAGATGAAGGAAATAGAAGGTATTGGGGAAGACAGAAAAAAGAATGGTGGTACTGTATAGGCTGTAGCAGGGAGCCCTGGAGATAGGTCAAAATGACACAGAAAGGGAAAAGCACTGCTAGATGAATGATTGATTTGTCAGCATCACTGCACATCTAAATTAATTTAACATTAATGACTTCTGTGATTAACGTTTAAACAATGCTCACAACATGACTAGAAAACTAATTCATTTTGGATTATGGTGGTTTTGGAAAAAGAAGTTTTAAAATGCTTATTATTCATGATTTGGGGGTGGGGATGCTCAAGGATATACAGAGATTGACCATTCAAGTGTAGCACAAAATAATTTTAGTCCTGCTTCAAGTCCCTGTGTCAGTGAATTGACTAAATTCCCATGTTGGGGTCATATTGAAATAAGATTTAAACATTATTATTGTCTTACTGTTTCAGGGTATAAATGCAAATGCCATATGAACTTTCACAGCACATGCTTGCATGTTGTCACGATATCTTAATACAGAATGATTCATGCTCAACTTTTCACTCTCAGCCTCCTGGTAATGTGTATTCTGGAACCATTAAAATGTTCAATAATTTTGCTGCCAATGTACACTGCTTTTGTGGGTAGATTGCTCAGTTATGTCACATATTTATTAAATAATACAATGATTATTTCATTTGCAAATTTTTATGCTGTTTTATTAGCCACATAAATTGTAGTTCAGTGCACATGGGTTCCTGGGTACTGTAGGAGCTGGGTGTAAATGTGGGTGAGCAGTCGGTGTTGTTCCTTTAAACATACACAGCTTGAAAAGCAGATGGAATTGTGTTCTCATGATGTTTAAGGACTTTTAGAGCACTGCATATCCCCAGCATCTGGAGACCAATTACTGAAGAAGCTCCATAGGGGTCCTGCCTCAGGGTTTTTAGATGGATGAATAATATATAAACTCTCTGGTTTCCCACAGAGAGCAACTGGAGCAGTATCAGAAGGAAATAAGCCTTTTAGGAGTTGAACTGAAAATGAGGTAACAGCACAGGATTTAAAATGAAGCAGTTTTGCTTTTACATACAGAATCAAACATAGTATATTGGTTAAATTCTGATTTCTCTCTTTTTTTCTCTTTTTGGTTGTTTTTGTTGTTTTTTTTTTCTCTTGGTTTTATCCTTACAGAATCTTGCTTTTCCTAATTTTGCACATTTCTATTTGGAAGCCTTAAACAAAATGCTATGAGGCTTATTCAATTACTCCAAGAACTAGGATACTCAATTTCCTTTTAAAAAAGCAGTGGAAATGATCATTAATATATGCATTATTCATTTTATGCCACACGTTCTGCATTATAGTACTTAAACTGTAATCAGATTTTATCTTACCTCTCAGTGTGTCTGTTTCTGGGTTTACTTTGCCTTTTACAACTAGAAACAGATTGCAAAATGGTGTATCTCATACTATTCAAAACCCTCTTTCAACTTGTTATATTCCTTCACGTTCCTTATCATTGTCCTCTGTTTCAGTTTACTTGAAAACAAAACTCATTTAAAAAGGAAATAGAAATACCAGAATTGGAGATACTTAGATATGAGAAGAAATTTCTCTATTTTGCTGAATTATAACAGAAAAGCTTCTTTACTGGTTCATTGCAATACAGATGCAAGTGGAAGTTCACTGACTGCACATTTCAAAGCTAAAGAACGCATTATCTGGAGAACACTATCAAGACCTGTAAAGAGGAAAACAAACAAGAATATTTGATCAGGAGACCAGAATTTCCTAAAGAAAATCAAAATTGAAGGGAAAAAGGTAGCAGCAGAGTGACATTCCTGAAAGAAAAGGATCAGAATGTATGTGGAAACTACATGTTGCTGTAACATTGATCAATTTGATATGCAGAGCCTCAGAGGGAAAAAAATGCAGCTTACCCTCTAAGAAAATAATTATTGGCATGCAGTGGAATGCTGGAGCCACAATAGAAGATGAGGCATAGTTGTGCTACACTGAGTATCAAACTGTATTGAAAATATGTCAGTTATCCTGCTTTTTTGCATGAGAACCTACCTAAGTGATAAAGGGAAAGAAAAGCAGTTGCCTAGACTTAGTATCAGACTAAACTGACCTGGCTACTATAGTAGAACTCAAGTTGCACTTTAATGAAGTTAGAACGGTGCCTTGGCTTTGCCTGTTACAAAACCTGTATCCTTATCTGAATTTTTGCAACTTGTTCACATGCATCATTTCTGTCTACAGCAGGGATTCCATTTGTGATGATACTTGAAAAAGTCATTCATCATCTCTCCTGCAATTCTCTGTTTTTTCTTTTCTCCATTTTCATTCATGAGAACTGTACGGTTAGTGGTACCTAACTGTCCTTTGTCTGGTTATAATCAGTGCCCTGCGCCACTGCTTCTTTGTGTGAAAACACTATCAGTAAGGTTATTGATCTTGAAGCTTTAAAGTGGCTAATGCTCACCTTTGTGCCTCCAAGTTTACTGTGTGAGTTTAAAAGGCAGGGAAAAGGTTTGGTTGGTCACAGCAAAGAGAAAGTCAAAGGAGCAAGGGAAATAAATTATGGTAAATGTTGCAGCAGGCTACTGAAAACTGGTGGAAAAAAAGAAAATAAAGCTTCTTTCTTTTTAAATTCACAGTCCCATTACAAATATAGCCTAAGGTGCATGAGTCAGTCTCCCTCTTTTTTGTTTTCTTTTTGTTTTAAGTCTATTCTTCAGCTCTTAATCCTGAGTGTACAATATTTATTGACACTTCAGTTACAGGAGCTACTGCAAGCTGGCCAGGATGTCTAATGTGATTCAGGAAAAAATAAAGGACCAACAAAGTCATTTTACAGTTAATCATGATAGCCCTCATTATGAGGAAAAAACCAGTGTGAGGGAATTTGGGCAATGCAGATGTTGTGGTGTTGTTGGGTTACATTATTTTGTGGTGTTTTTTTTTTAACTGAAAACTGAAGGCTTCAAAATCAAACTATCAGAGCTTGATTTATGTGGAAATAGAATCCCTTGGTAACTTCTAATACCCTCCCAGAACATGCAGGTGAGCTGAATCTAGACCCCTGATAGCACAGAAGTATGTTGTTCAAGTATACAGTCTCCAGAACATGACTTTTGAGCCTGCAATCTTGAGTGATGCTGCTGCAAAGTAATAAAGCAGCTTAGAAGCATTTCTGCTTCTCCTGATGCTATAAAAGAATACAGAAACAATGCAGATGGTCCCCTAAGTTGGTCACATTCAGATTCTGTGCAGAACGCTGGCTTAAGTCAGACCAGGAGGGAAGGGAGTTGCTTGCTTCTGCCACCTTCACGCAGGGACTTACAGTTCCCTCCCAGTGAGGATTGTATCCAAGAGGTTTCTTTTCCCGATCTGCTGGTCAGCCTCAGAGCTTGCAGCCAAATACACCACATTTCTTCTGAGCATCTCTGTGGCAAGATGAAAGCTCTGTGGGCTCAGCATAGTAAGTCCATAAAATGAGAAGTCTGTAAAAAAAGTCAGTGATAAGGCAGGCTTGATCCCTCCCAGGCACAAAGGCACAGCTCTCCTAAGCTGCTGGAATGAATTCTTCCACTCTCTCATAAAATACTGTTATGCCTCTTGCAATAAGGACAGTTGGAATGTATTCAGCTACATGGGGGGATGGAAATGCCTGCACCAAGGTAGAAGTACAAAGAAAGAAGATACAGTATATTCATTTTGAATGCCTTTGTTTCTACTTATGATGGCACTTTTACTATGCCATTACAATTCCTGGGGATTGGAGAGAAGATAATACCTGGTTTGGCTGTTTCTGTTCCATGCCTTTACGTCCATGAGAACTACCTCACACTAACTTTACACAGCAGATTAATATAAAAGTTGTAAGCTTTGCCAATGCCCAGTTTTAAATTTACTTTTACCAATATAGCAACTTCATGCCTTCATTTTAATATCAAATTATATCAAGATATACTTGAGAACCTAGTTCTTGATTAAAAATAATTCTTATCCTAATTTTTCTAGTATGACTCTTTTGTTGTCTCTCAGTTTCTGCATAATTTGAATGCATTTTGCAGAAAATCTTAGCTTATAAACCCTTTTTTGTGTAAAAACGTATTTGATTCAACTAGTAGAACTGTTAGTAAACTCACAAAAGCGAAACCTTTTCTGGGAGTGGTAGAAAGAGCAAATATAATTTGATTTCAGTTCTAGACTTTATGAAGATGAGAAAAAGCACTTTTTCGGGGTTTTGTTTTTTTGGGGAAAACACATTTCTGTGTGTTTTGTTAAGTTGAGAGATACTTGCTTCATGTTCATGTTCTGGGTCTCAGCCTTTGAAGAGCTTGTTTTTTCAATAGCCTCTAATGATAAGCAGGGCCGTCAAGACTCTGATTTTCATCTCTTTACAACTTTAATGCTGGACGCTTCCTTTCAGAGTTTCACAGAACATCAAAAACTTGTCTCCTCTGGTATTTCTAATCTAATTCCACACATCTATACACATTTTAAACATTATCACTCTCTAAACTGTTTAAGATTTTTAGGAGTACTTTTGAGCAAACACTAATGATAAAAGTTTAAAACCTAAAGGCAACTACTAATTGCAATAGAGGACTTTTTTTTTCCTTTTCTACAAAAGTTGCAATTGGCATTAGTTACTTGTTTTTTTCTGTTATGTATGCTGGAAAAATTTTTGAGTAAAAATATTTGTGTTTGGATGCATGTATGTATATGTATAAAAATCAGAACTTTATATATATTTATTTCCATCTTTTTGTAATAGGTGTAAGGTAGAATCATCATCTTTGCTTTTCATAGCATCAGCTACTATGCTATAGTTTAAATAAATGGTTGCTTGAAATATATGTTCAGCAACTTGTTAATGAAAAATTAATTCAATTCCAAAATATGCTGTCCTTTTGCATTTTTAAGGATTGTTTAACCTTTTTAAAGCTGGCTTAGCATCTTGAAGCATTTCAGCTACCATATGTAGTGTATATATGATTGTACTCCATACTCTTGCAGTGTTTATAAAATGTAAAATTTTAATTATCTATTAAATAACCTCTTTTTTTTTTCCCCTAACATTTGTTCTGCCAAGAGTTGTTTAGTCAAAACCAGTCATCTTTCCAGTAAGCTAACTCCTTTGTCTGATTCATCCCTTGCTACATGAACATGGCATTGCAACTACACAGCCATTTCCTAAGAGATGAATTCTGAGGTTCCAAGCAATTCAATAGTTCTCTCCATATCTTTGGCAGTGTATTAAAGCAGACTGGTCACAAACAAAAAAATCATCTCTTTGACCAGAGTTCTCTTGCCAGGCTACTTTGATAAAGAAATTACATTATTTTTACCATTAACCACAGTGTGGCAGTAGTTCTTTTTGACTCCCATGAGCTGATCCTGGCGTCTGTTGCAAAGCTTAGGCATTTACTTACTACTCAGCATCCGTCCTTTCAGCATTCATTGCCTTTCAACAAATTCCATCTCCTGTCTACTGATAGTGGCCAGGTTCCAGGCAAATTAACTACAGTATTGTAGAGACATAGCATGATCTTTTAGCATCCAGAATATTTTCCTCCCTTCTTTCTTCATGGATATTCAATTCAGAATTTTTTTACTTTATTAAATGGGTAATTGAGACTGGGATTTCTCTGACAGGATTTTTCTGGGGCACACACCTCTGCATTTTTACTGGAAGTCACTACCTTCAACTTTGAGCTGGCCTTCTCTATACTCTTCCTTCAGGCTCTTTCCTGCTGTTTCCTCCATTTAATCTTTCTTGTTTCTTGGTGATGGTGGCCATGATCACGCTATGTCTCACTGTACCAGTTGCTTCAAGGGGTTTCAAAAGGGTTTCAAAGACTTGCAGCTTTCATTTTTTATTTAGCTGTTATTTTGATTTGCTTGTTACAAGTGTGAACTCTAGATGAGGTATTACTGTGTTAAGGAATGACTTTGTGACTAACTTCTGTTTAGTTCAATATCACAACCTGGTCTAAGATTCAAAAGAAAATGTAGTATACATGGCATCTGTGCGTATATGCACTGTGATTACAATTATAATCAATAAGTTAAATCACTGAAGTATTGTGAAGGTTTTGCTGTCTTACTTTCAATAACCTGATTCAGTAGGAATGTACTCACTCATTCATAAAACTTTTTGAAGTGTGGTCCTGCTAAGCTTGTGAGAGGCAATGGTACCTGAGAATGTATTCTCTTAGAAAGGTCAATCTGTAGATAGCAGCCTGCTGCTTGCTTCCTGCAGGTAGCACGAGTGACTGCACTCTGATTTTGTTGCACAGAGCACATGCAAAAGGTATTTTTGGTATTGGATGTTAATAGGAGTTTCCTTTTACACTCAGATCAATCAGAGAAAGGCCAAACAGTCTGTTACATACTTCTAAATAAATAGTCGGGTATGTCATGAACTGGGTCTTTAGAACAAATGTTGGGTATTCAACAAAAATAATGTATTCCCCCTTAAGTGAAATTTCAGACTTCTGTGTGAATGTTGCCTATCTAAAAGGTCATCCTTACTGAAATTCCTGTTGGAAGGTCAGAGTATTTGAGGTAGACTTGTTCTTTAAAATATGGAGGATGAAATGATAGGGGTTTTAATTCCATCTCTGGTAACTAGGACTAATGCCTACTGTGCCATCAGCACAACAATATATGCTGATGGAAGTAATTAGCATAGTCTGTCAGCAGACATGCAGAAGATAATACTACTTTGTCTTTAGAATAGCCAGGGAGTATGATACCTGCAAGATAATAAGGTGTGGTGTTTTGGTTCAATTTTAATTTGGAGAGCTGGTATATGCACAAGGCCCAGTGAATGACTATGTGCCTGTATTACTCATTAAAAGAAGAAAGTTAATCAAAATGAGGAAGAGTTTTTTATAGTAAATGCCTTAAGCATCTGAATCCTAGGGGCTCAGAGAAGTTAAATTTTAAGATTCATTAACAGAAAAATTAACTGGGGATCAGCTGGAGGTTTATGATTCTTTCTCTAGCTATCTAGTAGCTCGGGCACTGGAGGATGAAAGGATGAGAGGATTGCTGATGTCTGGATGATGTGAATGATGTCGTACCTTTAGCTGTATCAGCAATGATCAAAGGAAATAATTTGAACTGCATCCATTGTATAAGATTTGCTGACAATTCCAGAAATCCAAGGTTTCACAAAGGTGAAGTAACTGTAAATTATCTCAGTAAATTTCTACAGAGCTTTGAAAAGTTTCATAACTCTTCCTCAAAGGAGAGGGAGAGAGGAAGGAAACTAGACCTGTTACCTGAGAAACTAGCACTGTACAATAGTCAAAGATCTGATGAATTCTCTTTGCCATGTCTCATGTTGGTGACTTCTTCAAAGAGAGACAGTGTGGTTGTTTGTTAGCTATTAAAAATGAACCGGCTGCAGAAAATAGATAGCAATTTAAAAATGCCCTCTGATGTTTTGCTGACTAAAAGAAGGAGCTATGCTGACTAAAATTAATTCCATGCACAGTGCCTGGAGTTTTAGTGCATGTGTAAAATTCTGATATAGTTCTTCATCTCATGGAGTATTTACCATAAGGAGCATGTGTTTTTCATTCCTTGAGTTATAACATTATAGTTTAGGGATTTTAAGATTTCTTTTCTTTCTCAATGTAGCTTGACTTGCTGATACCAACTTAGAGGTTTCACTGTTGACTGAAAGAGGTAATATTGACTGAAAGATTGACTCTGAAATAGTGGCCAAAAATGCAAATAAGGAAAGGAGTTGAGTAAAGAAAACAGAAACATCAATATACAATTAATGTGCCCTGCATCCATCCACAAATTGAATCCTGTTGAGCAATGCTCTCATCTCAAAAATGCCATAGCAAGATGGAGATAGATTTGTAGAAGAAAAATTTATGGCAAATTCATTGGGGGTTTATAAGTACATAGGCAAGCCCTTCGCCTCAGCACACTAGTGTTCACATTTGTAGAAACAGAGAGGTGTGGAAAGGTATAACGGTAAACTCATCTGTTCTCATCTGCTTTCAAAATTACCTGGTGTCAGTCATTCAGCAGATACTAGACTAATTGAAGCCACAAGGACTCCTATTCCAAACTGTTTTAATATGAAAGTGAAGCTGAAAAATGACATACACTAAAAATTCATTTTGCAATAAAATAAAGTAAAATTAGAATAATATACAATAAAATCTGGGTTTAGAAACAAGTTTCACACAGGTGTGTTAAGTTGAGCATGTAACCCTGACTTTTTGAGCATTTATATACCCTGTCTGAAGTGAATGAAATTTTCTGTGGTTTACAACTGCAGTGTTACTCTACTCTTTATTTTTCCAAGGGAAGTATTTTCAAAAAGTATGGTCTTAGCAGACAAAATTTAGATCTGTGAGTAAATATTTAATGGGAGAGGAATATTTATGCTGTTGTTTTAAGAAAGTGAAAAGGATTAAGTTTAATAGAAACCTGTTTGTATTCACACTGTTATTGAGGTATCAACGAAGATTTACTGTTAAATAACCATCATATTAATTCTTTGTGAGAACTTTCAAATTTACTGACCCATGGCTGATAGCTGAATTCTGGTGCTCAGTTTTCTCAATTATTGCCAATTTGCTCCAAGTTAATCAAGGTCCAGTTTTGATCCTCTTTTGCCTCAGTAAAAAGAGGTTAATTAAATAAAATATTAGAATTTTAGGTTATCCTAGTAATCAAAAAATATACTGCTCTTTAAAAAAGTAAAATTAAAGTTCATATGTAGTGTGCTTTCTCAGTCTTTCATTGCTGCCTTCTCCTCTTCTTTGTCATAACAAGGCTCATAGACAAGTTAGTCTTTAGAAGTCTGGTCACTTTCCAGTTCCATGAAATGCAGGGCAGTATTTCATTCCTGTGAAATAAAATTATTGGCTTTTCTTAGTAATTTTTTCCTTTTAGTCTGGGATCTACTGCAAAGTAATAACACTTCAAGAAGGCAATACAGCTGGAGGTATAGGCTTAACAAATTCAAAGAATACAAACCACCGTTATTTGCCAAGGTGTGGAGTTAGACTGGACTTAAGGGATGCTGAGCTTATGGTGTATTGAAAGCCCCTAAGAGAGTACTAGAAAAATGACAAAGAAACATTAGATAACATTTGATAATCACTTTCCAGTTATTGAAATTTAAATTATTGCCTCAGTATTTTTTTAACTTTATTAGAATCATAGAATAGTTAGGGTTGGAAAGGACCTTAAGATCATCTAATTCCAACACCCCTGCCATGGGCAGAGACACCTCACACTAAACCATGCCACCCAAGGCTATGTCCAATCTGGACTTGAACACTGCCAGGGATGGAGCATTCACAGCTTCCTTGGGCAACCCATTCCAGTGCCTCACCACCCTCACAGTAAAGAACTTCCTCCTTATATCCAATCTAAACTTCCCCTGTTTAAGTTTCAACCCATTACCCCTTGTCCTATCACTACACTCCCTAATGAAGAGTCCCTCCACAACATCCCTGCAGGCCCCCTTCAGATACTGGAAAGCTGCTAGGAGGTCTCCATGCAGCCTTCTCTTCTCCAGGCTTAACAGCCCCAACTTTCTCAGCCTATCTTCATACAGGAGGTGCTCCATATGTGATTTTAATATTCACATCATAGTAGTGAAAACTGTTAAGAATTAAAACTTTGAATTAAAAAAAGCCCACAGGATTTCCACAATGCCAAGGTTAAATGTTTAGACCAGTTATCATTTATTTATTGCTACTTTTTTAGTTCATACTGTAGTTGTATGCAGAACATATTAATCATTATGCAACAAGACTGTTCTTGCCTCAGAAGTTTTGTCTTTGACATCAAATTTTTGACTGGCACTTACAGATTCTACAGTTAGGCTGTTAATTTAATTTTGACATTTGTTAGCAAAGGGAAAGAAGATAATTTCTGCTGTGAAAATAATATAGAAAGTCTTTATAATTTTTTATTGAAATTTTTCGCCTTTGGAAAACAGGGGTTTCTGAAAGTCATTTCTTCTGTGAAGAATCTTCACTTCCTTTGGAACACTTCAATACTGTAATAATGGAAAACAAAAACAAAAAAAAAGACAAGTGATTTCAAAACCATTTTCACTTTATCTTGTGTAGTAGTTTACTCTTGGAAATGAAAACAATTGCATATATTTAAACTTTTAAGCTTTGCTAAACAGTTTTGAAGCTGTTCAAAGAAGTCAGTCTGTAATTATCTCTACATCTTTCTGTTTTTTCTTTGTTATTTTGCTTAGCTTTGCTAAACAGGCAAGTATAAATAAGAATTAGTAATAAATTATGAAGCATCTGTGGACACAAACTTGTACACAACATAATGCCTTGAAAACTTTGTAACAAAGACATATCAAAGGGTAGCCCTGTTACTCTATTTTAAGACTTGGGAAATCTGGTTTTTGAACAGTATGTTAATGGAAACAGGATTTCCAACTATTTATTAAAGCCTAATGAAAGTTTAAATAAATTGCAATAAAAGTTTAATGAATGTAGAAAATGTTAATAATATAACAGTGTTGTGCTGTATGTGTGTGCTGTGGTGGTGCATGCAATTGTGAATTACTTGGCAGAACATGGACTTTTATAGGTCATACCTACAGCTTTCATAAGACTTTCTTTTGATTTTGCCAGTTCTGCATATCTTTAGAAAGCATGAGGAATTTGAAAGGAGGGCTGAAAAAACTGTTCTCCCTTTAGTCAGTTTCTGATTTTCTTTGTAGAGTAAAAGGAATAGGTGTGGGGGGTTTATATTTACATGTTTTGTGGGTACTAGATACAATCCAAAAAGGGTAACATTTAACAAAATGCATTGATGACTAAGCTATGGAATTTGTCTGTTTTATCCATCTACTCAACATGGAGATAAAAAAGAAGTTTCAGAAATTTTTGAATATCATCTTCAATGACATCTGTCTTCCCATTAATTACTTTTTCCATTTGTGCCACCCCACTGCAAACACTCTTGTTAGGCATTGAAGGGCTGAAGAACTCTAAATTTAGAATTGTGGAGATTGGGGGAAGAATCTTTTAGTACAAACAGGCCTTTGGCAGGTTGAACACATCCATAACAGCTGTTAGAATTTGTCATAATTTTTTATGCAACATCATAAAGAAAAGGCCATAACTCCCATTTCTAAATGCAACTGGCATATTTCTTCCTTCTTCTGCTGTGGACTGCCAATTGTCAAGAATGAGTAATGAAAGAGTGAAGCCTTTGAAGCAGCCAATTCTCAGAACCATTAGTTTTCTTTCATACTCCAGCCTAATTCCAGGAATGTGCCAGATGAGAAATAAGACATATCATGTCATTTCAGGATAATACCATGTAATTTTGGGGTAATAAAGAATTCATTTCTGGAGAGAGAAGTGATCTGATATGGAAAAGTTCAATTTCTTTCTCTCCAGAGAGCTTTATCTCTTCAAATGTGACCTTGTATAATTAAATATATTTCAAATATCAAGAGAAATGGCAGCAGAGCAGACAATAGAATTCTCCATTTTATGTAGAAATGGAATGAAATTATATGAAGCAGACAGTGTAATATAAGATGAAGTAGATTGCTATTATTCATTGTTTCCAGTGAAATTCCTGCTGTTTGATTTTATTCATTACAGTTTCATGAGAAGGCAATTGTATTGTGTCTGTGTGACTAGAGTTTTAGACTCATACTTAATTGCATTAATTCAGAAAGTACTGCCAAGAATCAGTAGTTAATTGCTGTTATTACTTGAATATGAAAGAGAAAAGAGATGGTGTCCAGTATATGAGAAGTTACAAATTTCACACAAGAAATACCAAGTGCTTGGAAGCTACAGTTCTGATTCTTAAAGGAATATGTGTTTTCTAAAAAAGGATCTGAATCCCCTTTTATTCCAACAATAAATTAAAAATATTTCAAAACAAATAATTTCTTTTCCAAACCACTCATGTTTCCTAAAAATGACCAAGCTCACTAATCCAAGTTAGACAGTTTTGATTGGTTTAAAGTGACAGGTTCAGACACAAAAATTTCTTTATTTTCTGTAGTTTAAATATTATTGCATTAAAATACCTGATAACATAATGACAAACTGGGATTGTCTCAACACAGTTTTAAATCTGGTTTCATGTCAGGCTTTATTACTGTCTGTATACTAAAGAAAAGTGACAAAAGATAATGGTTGGTGATATGTTAACTGCTAGAAAGGAATGAGAATGGCTGGAAATATTTTTCCTGAAATCAACATGCATCCTCTGTTGCCCTTTCACTTTTCACGTTGTCTTTTTGAGCTATTAGTTAACTATAGTGGTTAATGATGCTCAGCTGATAATCTTTATTGTGGAGTTCATTGGGTTGTTACTTTCTGAGTAGAGGTGCAAGGAACAGAAAGAGCATGTGTTACCCTATGTCCTCACCCCATGCCTCCCCTGCTTGAAGCTCATCCTGAATTAGCAGGTGTTTTGCAGGTGGCAGTGTGGATGCCCAGAGCCTGAGTTACAGAAAGCACTGCACTTTAGCCCCTACTCTGACATGCTCTCCAGAATGCATGGAAAACATACTTTCTGTAAATGTTTACTTTAGCTTTCATTTTACAGCTTTGGCACCAGTGATATGGTAATGTCAGATGCTATCTAGAAAATATACAGTAGCTGAACTCCTTGCAATGGATTGGCCCTAGACGTTTTCTTTTGACTGGTCATTTTCAAAGCAGTAGTGTAACTTAATGTAACATGGTAAATTTTATTCCACAAATGAGGCCTGCTAGAAAATTAGATTTAGATTTCCATTCACTTAGGGTACTTATGGTTAATGGCATTTAAGTACTCGCTGAAAAGGCAGTTTTAGGAACTTGTGGTCTGTAGTATATTAATAGTACAGCAAGGTGACTCTTGAGATAGGCACTTTGTTTCCTTTGCATCATATCAAATGTTGAGAAATGCAAGACTTAAGGACAAAAATTCATTATTTTTTCTTTTCTGTGTGTTTTCTACAAAAAAAGTGTGCCAATTCAACTTAAAGTGTGGGGTGGGTGTTCTGGTTGGGTTTTTTTTAACATGGTATGGATTGTATATTGCCCTCTGCTCTGCCTGGGGGAATGGTATCTAAGAAGGTCTGTCTCAGAGCAACACCTTATATTTTGGTAAATATAAACTCAATGTTTTATGCCAGGATAAGGGCATGGGTTAGACCTTATTCTTGTGGAAGCAGCTTCGTGGAGTTTCATGGGTAGATGAGCCATTAAAATTTCTTTGAATAGAAAGGCTTTAACATAGCTTTTTACTCCACAAAAAAAAAATATGTACTTCTTCCATGATGATATTTCTTTTGAGAATAGTGGACTTTGCAATGGGATGTAGAAGAGAGTTATTTTGAACTAATTTACCTTGCCAGTGCTTCAGCTATTTACTGATGTATTTGTGTTCCAAAGAAAATTTCTTCTCTTAAATGTGTCCTTCTGTGGCCATGATCTAAACAAGGGCTAGAATAGGAGAGCATTTCATTATATAGGTCCAAATACATGCCAGCTAGCTTAATTCTCTTGCAATTTCAGAATCTCCTATCTTGTGAAATCAATGTAAGGAAGAGTTTTGAAATAGATAGTTTTAATGTAACCTCAAAATTAATGTTACATCGTTTACCTTTTGAATCATGCTACATTCTTTGTGGCAGTGAGGTTTCACCAAGAGTTTAAATTGTTTTAAACAAAGTGTTACTGAGCTCTAGTAACTGATGTATAGCTAAATTCAGTTCAGAAAAGTTTTTTGTCTAAATCTAGTAATAATTAATTTTATTGAGGTTGTCGATTCATGTCTTTTTGTACTGCCAAAATATTTACTTTTATTCTGTAAATTGCAGTTTTGCATTTCAGTTAGTTCTAAAATTATATGATTAATTCATTTATTGTTTATTTTTTCAAAGTGCAAATTGCAGCTGAGTATCTGAACATGAATTATGCAAATTCACATTCAATATAATATAAAAAGTCCTAGTTTAGGGTTATTAATTTCACTAATATCACTCAGTATCACTACACATACAAATTAATTTGAAATGCTTAAGTCTTACACATATTATAAAGGTCTTAGGAATTTAAGTAGTATCTTCTGCACCCTCAAGGGTACAGAATATATAGAATAAAAATATAAGAGGAATGTATGAAGCCACCACTATTTTGGTGGTTTGTAGTCAAATAGTCAGGAGTTGGAGCTGAAGAGTTAGTTTAGTGCAGATGTGTGCATAGTTCCCATTTATATATTCTGTCTAACAAAAAAAAAAAAAAAAAAAAAAAAAAAAAAAAAA